>SKCR01014277.1:0-73833 GCA_019454045.1 Zanthoxylum bungeanum | reverse complement strand
AAACAGATAGACCCAAAGTGATTGGAAATATTAAATTAAGGTGTTGATATCTGCACGGTAAATTATGCTTTTAAAAATAAAAATCTTATTGCAATCAGAAGATCCAACCGTGTGTGTGTATGTGTACACACACAAAAGAATGAATTTCATAAATCTCCAGAGGAACTACATATATTAGGATACGATGTAATTCTATTCCATTAAAACAATAGCCTCATAGTTCCACCTGCACAGGGTGATGGCAGCAAATCCTCGGGATTTGAGTCCCATGGTATGAGATTCGGATCAATTTTTCGTTTCAACTATAAATCCGATCGGGATTCAGGATCTCGAACCGTTTGGTTCAGAATTCTGAACGATGTTCTTCCTGAATCCATAATCGAGATTGGCAAATCTCGGTCCATCCCAACCGATAACTATCTCTACCTGCACCCAATGAAGGTCAGTAGAAGAGAATAAGGGACAAGAATGAAAATGAACCACAAGGGTTTTCATTGTACTACCATTGAAAATAGCTAATAATATTTCTCCGAGTTGACAAAAGGCACAAGAATGCTTGAAAATGAAAGTCTGGGAGATATTATATTCTTATCCTGCAAGATAATGTGCATGATACAAATCCAACTATACATGTACATGATTCTGGCATGAAGCCAAGGAACTGCAAGCTTCCGAAACTACTGTAAAAACTAAAAAGTAAGAGCGAGCGTACCACTGAAAGAAGCTAACTCTGGTTACAAAATACTCATAAGCTGTTTAACAAAATTAACTCCGCAATCTTTTTCTTTGACTACCGTCTTCACTACTTCCCTGCAAGTCACAAGTGAAAAACAAAAAACACAGAATAAGTTTCAAGTTTCAATGACTACAAACATCAATACGCATTTAAAACATCAATGCGTTGGATATCACCTAGGCCGCATGTTTAGGCTCGGCGGCCACCGCGTCCGGCCTCAAATCGTTGGGGCCAGGTATTCGTCAGAATGGAAGGCAATTTCCGACCATTCTGGCGTAATTTCGCTGTGAAAGAATTTGAAATTAATGCTTTATTCCAGCCAAATTTTACACCCTAATCCTAACCTTAATTTTACAAAATCAACTCTATCTTATCAATTTCAAAAGCCCCCAATTCAAAACATAAACCTAATATCTTCAATTTTCTTAATTTCTTATCAAATCTTACCCATCACTCAAACAACATTTCTCTATGATTAATTTGTCCAAATCACACCAAAACTTAACTCTAATTATGGAAATCCCCAATTTCCGATTAATTTACTAGGCCCCGCCTAGGCGCGCTAGGCACTAGACGCCGAGTCACCGCTTGACTAGCACCTAACGCATGTTAGAACATTGATCCTTACTCAATAAGAAACACATCCATAAACTTAGTGTTTTAGAACTCAGTTCCATGGTCAAATTAATTTTTAGAAAAAGAAAGGAGTTCATCCTGAACTAAATGTCACAACTATTCTCATTAATATTCAAATGTGTTTATGATCTTTGGCCATTATGAAACAGAACTTTTCCTTTTGCAATAGAAGACAGTAGAAAGCATTCACCAACCAAATGTCACGAGCTAGCAGAGAAGTGAGAACAGATTATTGGAGTCGAGATGTGCCAGGAATAACATCTTTTGGTCCAGACAACTTTAGATAGAAACAGCATACCACATGGGTTGCTAAGAAAACAAATGATAAAAATGGTAGAGATAAAATAAACATGCATACCCCTTCATCATGTCTAAAATCTTCAGAGGGAATCACAGTAGACTCTGATCTGCATTTAGCATGTACTATAGGACCTAATTGAGATCTATCCATGCCGGATGTTGACCCATTTGTTGCGTTCATGTAGACAGATCCTTTATACATCCATTCCTCAGTCTCGTCACTATAAAAATCATCAAAGGGCTCTCCACATAATGCGCAGGCATTCTGGTCCTCATCAGCAGGAACAGCCATTTCTTCATCATCTTTCTTTTCCACTATGGGTTCAGCAGGTAAGAACCCAGGAACTGCATCAGTTCCCAATGCCTCTGTACCACTAAGCCACATGCTAGCACTTACAAACCATTTACGAGAAGGTTTCTGCTTACGATTCTTGGACATCCGGTTCCTAGTCACATGCCAATCCATATGACTGCTGTGTTCTTCTTGGCACTTGAACCGAAGGCCACATGTGGTGCACTGTCTTGGAAGATTGTCATATAGGATAGTTATTGCACACTCATGGCGCATCTTATGAAGATCGCCATTAAACTCAAGTCCCACAGAATCCTACAAATTAATTACTTGGTTGAAATACAATCTTGAATTGCATAACAAACACAACTGATCCAATGAGGAAAAAAAGAACAAAATAAAAATACAGGATAGTAACATTTCAAATAAATACCTGTACAGGGGTTTCTTTTGTCAGTGAGATCAAACCTTGTGCCATGAGGGAATTAATCAAACCAGAAAATGCATGGCCTGGTTGCTGATTAGGGACAACTAGACCTGAACTTTGAGCCCCAGATATCATTTGGGAAGAAGCAGGAGGGGGACCTAGAGGAAGTGGCGGCAAAGGCCTCCGCTGTAAATGTAAGGAGCTATTTGGCATACTTTGGAAAGGTAAAGGTAGTTGTACAGCAGGCACTGGATTTGATGGAACCATACCCGTGACAGCATTGTGCCCTTGTTGGGTGTACCCATGATTCAAGGGTGGTGCCAGTAGGTGAGGTGGCACTGAAGCTGCAATGGAGGGAAGAAAATTATTTCGAGCCTCCTGAGAAAGAAATTGTGCCTGGCCCTGGTTTTGTTGATTTGGAGTAGCATGTTGATCACGGGGTTGCAGTGGCTTCATCAAACTTAGTTCCTTGCTCTCAGGATTATACAATGATTTACTTGGTCCCTGATTCAAAACGTTACCAGCAAAGTTTATTGAATCAAACTGAGTCCTCGTCCGTTTCTGCTGCAGATAAACAGGTTGCATAGGAGGCAGGTGAGGTTTATGCAAATTTACTGGAGCCCATTTCCCGGTTGATGACGATATAGAGGCAGACCAAGCCCCAGCACTAATCGAGTCAGGACCAGAAGGACCCATTCTAGACACAACAGCTGGGGGCCTAACAAGTTGTGCATCAGCATCCACAAACTTGTCAATGAAAGAAGCCGCTTTATCAACACCACCCAACGAAGGTACACCACTGCCCGGAAAGGGAAATCGGGAATCCCTTCCTCGTCCCCTACCATTAAGAGGGTTTGAAGATCGAGAGAAGTGATGTGGAAAATTTTGATAACCCAGATTTATATTTGGCTCAGATTGGAACCCGGATAGTTTACCTGTTCCGCGGCCAGACTGCAAAAAATATATAGAAATTTTAAAATGTAAAATACAAGTTGGAAATTCAGGATATATGTTCTGATATCACATGCTTTAACAAAAGTCATAGTCAGATTTCCACATATGATACTTGGTATAATCATCACATTATGAATAAGGGATCCACAATTAATATAATGACAGGAAGCAAACTTGAAGAAACCAACTTAAATGAATAAGAAAAACTTGAATGTACAAATATCATTTGGTGTCCGGATATGCAGTGAAACTATTAAACATCAAGAAGGGCCAGTCAACAAAGATGAGAAACATACACCCACTGGAACTGAATCTTCAGCAGTTATAGAAGGATCATCTAACAGAGATAGCTGTGATTGACTAGAATGATTGTTCCTGATATCAGACTCGAAGGAGGAAGCAGCCAACTTGCTTAAGTCATATCTTGCCTTAATTGATCCATGTGGTGGAACAGATGATGGAAAAAAGTCATTTTTCTTGCCACAGTCTACTAAGGTAGGACTCATATCTTCCCAATCATACTCCTCCTCTTCAGTATTCTGCCATGATCTTGATGCTACCTTATTGCCCATTCCATTTCTACCCAGGCATCCAACTTGAGAAGGCTTGTTGTCAGAAGTTCTTCTGTCACTTCCATATGCATCTATTAAAGCCCTATGTCCTTGATGCTCATCCCCATTGCTAAGATTATAAGCAATAGAAGTAGTCTCAATTCTATTGGGGTTCCGCCATTCACTCATATCCTCATTTCTGCTGATTGCTCTGCTTAGTCCATAATCAAACACTGGACAAGCTGGAGAGGCACCCTCAAGCCTTCTAGGAGAATTTTCCACTGAAAACTCATCAACTTCTGATCCAATTCCCAAAGGTGACAAAGGTCTGCCAAGTCTGGAAGTTGAAGTCGGATGCAGCTTATTAGCCCCAAGGGAAGAAGATGCACGACCAACACCACCTGCTGGATTCAATCTTTGACCACCAACCTGTGAGGATGAAACCTCTGAATGATTAAAATCAAACCCATCATAACCGATGGAAGGTTTCTGACCATATACTTTCATATTTGAAGATGTTCCTCTTACTTGCTGAATGTTCTGCAAGGATAAAACAATTTTCACATTTTAGATGTCATTGTCTACCTCAAGTACAAGTGCACCAATAGACACAAACTAGAGTCAACAACTGAAAATAGCTCACATCCTCTGCAGGTCTGCTAGTTAGGTATGTGATTATAACAATAAAAAAAAGTAATTAAATCACTAACAGGGAAATAAAGCTCAAAAGTACCCCATTTATTACAAACAGATAACAAGGCATGAAATAAAACAATACGTGCATAGTACAACTGTTAAGGAAATACATACAAGAAAACTCCAATCCCTCCTTCTAGGCTTCTGGAAGCACTAAATTGCTTTCTCAGTGCACTAAACTGCACTGGTCCAGCCAAAGCAACATCAGAGATACGGTAATCTAGACGTGGTGATAACTGTCAACAAAACATGAAATGTTTGCTGGTACACACCCACCTGTCCAGTTGCAATTGGCAGCAATCCAGTGGAATTTGCTATAGTAATTATCTGTTTTAAAACAAATTCTCTTAAGACGATAATTTATGAGTTATATCACGAAGAATGCCAGAAACAAGAAGAGACCGATGTTCATAAACTTCACTAACATAATACTTTTGCTACAAAATCTTCCGGCAAAAGTTCAATATACAAATTTCAACATAATGTCAGTAAAATGGTGCACATATAAATCATAGATTTCATACACAATAATAAAAGTAACCCTTGTGTGAACTGGGAAGCGAAGGGAGATAGAGGAAGAGATTCATTGAAACACTTACACTATCTGGGTTAGAATGTTCCAACTGACGTATGTATTTAGGATTAACATGTATGCCATGAGTTGGTCGAGGAGACACAGATGCCCGAGGAGAATTAACATTTGATGGCTGTTTGTTAACTTGAGAAAAATGCAGTTCTGCCTCAATCTTCTGGAGTACTGACTGTGGAAAAACTGTTGACCAAGTGCCAAAGAGGTGTCGCATGGAACTATGCATCTCAGGATTTACTTGCCTGTATGCCTCACAAAAAACCTAGAAAGGTTAAAATCACAAACTTATTAGAATTATGTGCCTCGAAAAGCAAATTCCATAAATTATCTGAAAATAATCACAACTTAAACAAATAATAAGCTACGATGCACTCACCTCAGGTACACAAGAAGAGAAGTACCTAACATATTCTTTACCGATGTTTTTAACTATACTGTCCAAAAGATACAATGAAGGCAGTTTTTGATCAACTGGGACCTATGCACAAACAGCAGAAAGCAAAATAAAATTTAGATAGTACAGAACAACCCCCATCCCAAAAAAAAGGTAATTCAGAACAAAAATTTTTGATTTCATTTGATTTCCCACTTTTCAATCAATCATACACAAAATGCAAGTTCGAAAATTGGAAAGTATGAATTTGCAGTTCACTAGTGAAAAAAAAAACACAATTTTTTGTTCATTCTCTATATTGCTTCCAACAATTTCTTAAAATATAAAATGCAGAATGAACTAAAAATGATGAAACTGCACTACAAAATAGGCTATTTCAAAATCCTCAAGAAACTAGAAGCCCAATAGATTATGCAACAAAATTACAAGTTCAAATTTAATTTCACCAAATTTAAGCAGCCGAGTAGTACTAAAAAAAAAATTAAACAAACCTCGAGAATCCTGGCGGAAATTGCTTCGGCAATGCCATCGCCGTGCTCTCTCTGTTCGCCGGCAATTATAGTGAGATCAGTAATAATCGGTTTCGAATTGATAGTCAGTTCAGCCAACACCACCTCGTACAGCTGCACAATCTCCTCCTTACTCAGCGTGCCCTCGCCATCACCAACCCTAGCCGCCGCTTCCTCTCGTAGCTTCAAAAGCGCACGAAACTTGTCAATTATCGGCGTTGACGGCTTCTGCGCCAGCTCATTTGGCATCGCCTTGCCGTTATTGTTACTGAATGCAAGTGAAGGTGAAGGTCTAGGGTTTTGTAAGATTTTCCCAGATTCCATTCAACTTCACAGAAGAAATTAATAATAATAATAATAATAATCAATTAGGGTTAGGTTTTGAAACAAAAATGAAAAAGCAAGCCTGTGTTTGTGTAACTTGTGTTAATAGCATTGGCAGTTCGTGAATTCGATCTACGGTTGATATAGTGTCAGAGGTGGGGTCCACTGGATCTTTCCATGCGAAATAACTGAATTCTTGTCTGAATGTCATTTACGTGGACGTTGATCAAACGCACTCACACCTTTCTTTTGATGTGAGCATACGTATGTGAACGGATTCTTTTTTAAAACTGTTTAAAAAATGTTGGAAACGCACTTTTGGTAACTTATAGAGATACAGTTATTGCAACTGTTGCTAGATTTTCGTTCCTTTTTTTTTTTAAGCAAATTATGGTTTTGTGCTAGTGAAGAAAGCAAATTAAAAAAGGATATATATTTTTATTCTAACAAGCTGTTTTTGCATATAATAAAAAAAAAAAAAATTAGAAAAAAATGTTGGCTAAATTTATAGATGTCCCCCTTGTTACAGCATGATGAATTTGTGCGTTTGAACTGTATTATATAATAAATAAATTAAAATGGAAGAGTAAGAAATGAGACTTTGTTGATCTTCATCCTCCAGAATATAAATTAAACCTAGTTACATCTCCACCAAGGGGATCTAGCCTCATAGCAGCAATGCTCGCCATCATCCCATGAAATTTGACATGCTTGCAGACCAATAGCAACACTAGGTTCCTTTCCATACCTTGAAATCCACTCCGTAAGAGCCATTTCTTTCTCGTCCTCGCTTGCATATTGTTGCTGGCATTTGCCGAATGGATTAAGCCCAGGACTGGACAACTCTGCAATGGCGGCTGGCATGTACATTGAGTCACCCACAATCGGAGCACCAACGGCAGCCAGTTGTGCTCGCACCTGCATCATTAATCGTGTTATTGTCAAAGAAGTTAGCCTCCTCTTACATATAGCTAAAAAAAAAAAAAAAAAAAAAAAAAAGCAAGTGAATTTTTATTTTTATTCAATCCTATCCAATTTTCGCCTCTTATAACATAACAAAGCTATGATTGCAGCTGTCATTACAATAAAATGTCACTAATTGCTTTATGACTTGGACCGCCATTTTCAGTACAACATTAATATTGCTTTAGGACTTGGACATAAGAACCTGAAAACCAAGACTGAACAATCTCACTACCTTGTAATATATTCTGGGTTAATTCATTGAACCAATCATAATGTGGAATTTTCAGATCTCATGATCAAACTGAAATTCGAAGCATTACTTTAGAAGTGTAATAAACACATTGACAGGGAGGTTATCACCTTCTTGACTCCAATGTTTAAAAATACGGTGCGGCGCCTCGAGGCGGCTGGCCATTGAGGCGTGAGGCGGACCGCCTCGAGGCGGCGAGGCGGGCGCCTCGAACCGGAAGTCGAAAAAAATTAAAATAAACATATTAAAAACATCAACAATCCAAAATATATTCATTATTTTTTAATTTGTATTATATAAATTATATTATTTATAAAGATTAACTTATTTAGTTATGCATGTGTTCTACTTCCACACAATTAATTTTGGGCGCCTCAATGCGAACGTAAAAAAAAGTTAATTTTATAATAAAGAATTTTATTCTTAATAATAAATTAATTTAATATCATTCACAATTAATTTTTTTTTGAAAATCACTTGATTAATGATATTACGATATAATTTGATAAAAGAATATTATCAAACATCACAAACAACAATAAAAGTTGATAAAAGAATATTATCAAACATCACAAACAACAATAAAAGTTGATTTCTTATAAAAAAAAATACAAAAATTAATTAATAATTTATAAAAAAAATAAGAATTATAATAAAACAATTTTATTATTAAAAAAAAAGAACTAGATATACACTATTTTTAAAATCAATTTTCAATTTTTCACCGTGAACCAGTACACCTGTAAGGAAATTGGCTGTGGGAAAGTCAAAAGTGGAAAGTTGTCTTAAAAAAAAAAAAAACAAGTGAATTTTTATTTTTATTCAATCCTATCCAATTTTCGCCTCTTATAACATAACAAAGCTATGATTGCAGCTGTCATTACAATAAAATGTCACCAATTGCTTTATGAGTTGGACCGCCATTTTTAGTACAACATTAATATTGCTTTAGGACTTGGACATAAGAACCTGAAAACCAAGACTGAACAATCTCACTACTTTCTTCAGCTTCCCCCAAAAACCTTGTAATATATTCTGGGTTAATTCATTGAACCAATCATAATGTGGAATTTTCAGATCTCATGATCAAACTGAAATTCGAAGCATTACTTTAGAAGTGTAATAAACACATTGACAGGGAGGTTATCACCTTCTTGACTCTGCTCCAAAGAATAGATATGATATTTAAGAAGCATATATGGAGATTTTAAAATGTATAACTGAGAACTATAATGGACATCTGAAGAACCTGATGAGTCCGACCAGTCAAGAGGTTGATTTTACACTCGAATGCATAATCTTTTGAAGGCCATCCACAGTTTTCTATAGAGTTGTCTTTTTCAACATTAGCATCCGGCCAGGGAACCTTCTTGCATTCCATAACCTCAAGTTGGCATAAATACCATCCTTTAATAAAATCTGCATGCAATAAAGCTTTTTGGTTCAAGTAATGTGCCTTCCCAGACAAGACAAAAGAAGTTATTGATTAAGTTACAAAAAGAGTGCCTTCAGCAAGCAACTTTGTGAATTTTCTCAAAACTGTATGACAATGTTTTGAGTGAGAGAATCTGAAGGACTGGAATACAGATTCAAAAATAAGTTCATTTCACTTGAATAAAAACCCAGCAAAAGAACAGAATGGGGCAAAAGCTTTATTTCTCATCCAGTTGAGAAACCTTACCAATTCCTACAATAAGAATGCAATGAGTTTGACAAATGCTAATATAGCTCTCTATGTAAACTGAATACCATTTCTCTAATTATGTTTTGAAAAAAAAAAAAGACAAAAACATAAAAGAAAGGGAGGGGCATCATTTGAGAACAAAATTATCACGAACATGGAGAGGCCTACGGTTTCCTTTTCATGTACTTGTTGATACTTCTTGATGAACATTTGTATGTACAGTAAATGACTAAATAATACAGGCCTCAAGGCTAACTGAAAACTTCACTACCAGAGTACAGGTTAGCCAATTTCAAGGTTATATAGAATGCAACGATTGAATCAATTTTCTATCATCAGGGCAAGGCTGAAGATGTTGTTACCTTCTGAAACAAGTCTTGGGGCAATATTAATAGGACGCATATAGTGAGTCATTATTCCAACCGGCAGAGGAGCAGCAGCAAGAGCAAGGTAAAGCTTCTTCACCTTTTTCTCCTAATAAAAAAAAAATTATACTTCAACATAAATGACTCCAGGGTATGAACAAGAAAAAAAAATAACACTTAATAAATATGCACGCTATATTGAAAATACATTTGTTCAGTTTGTCTCGTACTATATTAAGACTGAAGGAGAAATCCTAATAGATCAAGAAATGTTGCAAATTTTCACCATGCAGCTCCTAAGTCTTTTACAAAATATGTTATATCAAGAATCAATGTCAGGAATTGAAACTAAGACTTACTCTAATTTTTCCATGGAAAATTGAGCAATACTCCTTAGTCCTAGCTAACACAACACTGCAGAAGAAATACTGGTCATTATTATTCTATACCGATAACAATAATCTTTTTTCTTTAATCAGAAACAAAGAATAATTGTAATGGTTATAAAAGTTTACAAAAGGGTGAAAAAACTGTCCACATGAAAAAACATATAAATACTAAATTCTAACGACATTAAGGACCACAGTCCTAATGTAGTAAAATAACAATACCAGCCCTCTGTGCAATTATCAATTTGATGGGTGGTCTTCAGTGGAGTAGTTAATCCCAAGGCACGAGTTGCAAATGTTGCACAACTTTCTTCTATGTTGTCAGTAGTTCCTCCTACCTAACCAAAGTTCACATATAATCATTAGACACCACGAGCAATAGCCAAGCAGTAAGAAAAGCAATAAAAGGTACCAAATAAAAGATTTCAAGAGGAAAAAGTGCAGCAAGTATTATTTCAGAAGTTTATGTAACCCTCGTCACAGCTGAGAGCCATTATGATTGCACAGTCAATTGACAAACGATTACTTGGTGCTGCTGACTCTAGAAAAGAACAGGAAAATTGACACCTAAGATAGACTGATATTTAACTAATAAAACACACTACCTAACAATTTTCACATCCTAGATATTGTTGAAATCAGAAATTAGTTAAACTGAACTATTGATGGGTGAACTACATACTGATGTGCCAGCCGGTTTGTCTAAAACCACATAGGATGCAGCCACTGCTATGATTCTTGATTTCCAGTCAATTTCATAGCACCTGAATACAATTTAAAAGTTAAGGTATAATGCTTGTCGAACATCATAGTCAACATCTGCCAACAACTGAGTTCTACCTTGGGAATCGTTTTGGGTGTACGTGCACACGTATGTATGTTCCAGCTTCAACAAACTGGTCAACATGAGTTATACGAAAAGTTTTCTGTGCTTCTCGTACAGTTTTCCCTTTGATAGAATCTCTCTTGCTGAGAACTGATGGATCTGTAACATCTTTAAATACCCTAATCTGCTCTGGAGTTGCAGTTGGAGGAGGCTTTGGACATACAAGAGCATAATAAACAGCTCCAAAATGGATGAGATCTGCAACAAACCTTCAAAGAATGAAATGTTGTATATATCACTCCATCCTGACTAATAATAGACAACTTTGGAAATCCAACCTCCATGTATTGAACCATCAATCAAAAACCAATAAATTTAAAACAGAGGAGCACTTACAGAGGGGGAAGATTCAGTTCTCTACATATATATTCCAGAACAGGCCCTCCTTCTGAAACAACTAAATGTTCAACTCTTGGTGGACCATGTTGTGAGGGGCATGGAAGCAAGCGATGATATTCAGGATAACTGAAATAGAACAATGCAAAAAGTCTCTGAGTTTGACAATTAAGTGCCACTAAATAAAAAGAAACATAGGATATGTGTTGTACACCTAGCAGGAACAATAGCAACAAAGAAATATAGGATAAATGAGTTGCACAACTAGCAGGAACAACAGCAGCAAAAATAGCAAAAATAAAAAAAAAGGCTAAATAAATTAATATACCCTGCATCTAACCATACAAAATGTTGCACAAAACTAATATTTACAACATTAAAAATTCCATGTAACGAAAATCCATTATAAAAAAACCCTAATACTAAGTGCCGAGTTTCAAAATTTCAAATGTTACAGCACCCAAAAACAAAGATTGAAAGCTTCATTCTAGCCTCAATTATCTGAAAGCCCAAGCTCAATCCAGCGTAAGTTAACTCAAGTTCAAATTGAAAATCCATGAGGAACAAATTGCATTCAGATATCCTAAAGAAAATTATTATATATTTCAAATTCTTATAGTAAGCATTAACAAAATATGAGAAACTCCATCCAAAAAAAATAAAAAAAATAAAAAAAAAAATCTTGAAAATCCATGAGGAACAAATTGCATTCAGATATCCTAAAGAAAATTATTATATATTTCAAATTCTTATAGTAAGCATTAACAAAATATGAGAAACTCCATCCAAAAAAAATAAAAAAATAAAAAATCTTTCAAAAGAGTGGGGAAAGCCGAAAATATATACCCTTTTGAAAACAATTACGCATTAACATCACTACAATAATAAAAATATATAATTCCAACCACATTTCTATCCCCTTTTTCCCCTCAATTTTTCAGCAACCAAACAAAGAATAAGCTAGAGTTTTCAATTTTTTATTAATCCGAAGAAACCGCCATATTTTCCACAAATCCAAGCTTAACATATATAGACACAGCCAGTGGCAAAAATGGGAAAAAAATAGATTTTGAGAATACCCATTAGCAGGAGGAGTTGTATTAGCAGCAGTAGCTGTTTCTATGTGAGTGAGGCAATGTCGTTTCCAGGATTCACAAGCAAAAGTTCTCTTACTTGGACAGAAAGACAAAACAGCATTCCTGTTATAGTTATTTCTAATACAGGAAGCATGTGTTGATGCTAACGTACGCAGGAGGGACACGGGCGCACCCAAACTCCGGCCACTGTTTGTGAAGATTGAAGAGAGAGACACCGAACTCATCTTCGTCGTTGCTACTTTGTTTCAAGGTGTCGTTGTTTTGAGGATAATTATTTTTTGGACATTGGAAGTCTATTTGAGTTGAGTTGAGTTGGGTCGGGTATGGTGTCCGATGTTTGGCCCATTCCAAAATTGACCAATCATTCCCTTAATTCCTCATGTATCTAAGTAATTAGGTATAAATATGTATGATGTATCTCTTCTGATTATGAGAAACATATAATGCATATATTGTTTGTTAGATTTATCTTAACTAAACTTGAGTTTTAGGGTATTCTAAGTTTATATTAAGCTATCATGATTGTGTAATTACATCATTGTGATGTTTTTATATATAAATGAATTTCGTCTTAAAAAAACTAGTAGTGTAATTGAGTATGCTTGATTATGGCTGGTGGAAACTCTGTTGATGGTGGTGTTTCACCCCGATGAAGGTTCAAAAACTGAGGAGGAGTGGAATGAGTATTGTATTTAGCCGAAAATGTAAGATAAATGCCCAATGACCCGGAGAGACGGAAGAGATTTGACAGAGGGGCCCAACCGCATGATCCAAATAGATTCTTTCAAGGATAGAATCTGTTGCAGGCATGATAATCATTGATGCCGACCCGATCTCATGAAGAAGTGATGGATTTGAGGTTCTCTTAGGATTTATTGAAACCAACCCGATTAAGACCCTACATGTCAACCCGATTTAGTTGAGAGGGGTAAAGAAAGCTTTGATCAGTATCATCTGTCTTGCTATACTGACTCGATGAACGAAGATGGGATCACAGGCCGACTTGTATTAGAGTCATGTGATGTATGCCCTATGTGAGAAGATAAACTTCTAGAAGGCTAATGATAACTGTGGAAAAGAAACAGTTCTTATTGGAAGTAGCATCTGCCAGCCGCCATAAGCCGGTGCAGTAACAGTGAAATGGGTTGATTTGATTGGCCAATTTAAGGGTACGTTAGGAGAATTGTAACACAATTATGACAATGTGACATGAGATGATGTCAAAGGCAGTGAGATAGTGAATTTGGAAGCCTATATAAAGCGGTTGAAGTCTCAGATTTAAGGGTTAGAAATTTTTTCATCTCACAACTTGTAAAAAGCTAAGAGCTTAAGAACTAGTGATAGAGAGTGAAAGCTGGTCTGTTACCCGACTGTAGGCATTGCATTTTCGCATGTGAAACCCGATGATGAGTCTCAGTTGGAGGCACTACCTTTTTGGCTAAGGATATTGCGGGAAACGGAGGTCGGAAGGGGAAATTTGAAATAAGTACGTCATCAAGTTCATTTTCAAGCTCACTGTCTTCGTTAGTGCTGCGTTCGTTACTTCGTTCGAACGTTAGGCAGATTGCGAACGTTCGTGTAGCGTTCGAATTGGCGTTCGAACGGCGTCGGTGTTTCTGGTTTTGCTGCTAGCCTCGCACCCCAGCCCAATTAGCTCCCCAAAGCCCATAAAACACATCCCAATTTAATTAAATTAAACATTAAATAAAATATTTAAACCATTTACCAATTGAATAAAACATAAAATATAATCATACCTAATTAAGACAAATCAAATATATTAACTTCCTAACTAAACAAATCACATACTAAATTAAAAAGATGTCATGCCTAATTAAAATCAATCATAACCAATTAAATATTTTGTATTCCTAATCTAGCCAAGATTTGTCCCCCCTAAATCTTTGACCTTCATTGTCTAACACTAAATCATATCTTAATTGAATGCACCAAATCCCTTCCTTGTGAGACAAGGTGAAGCCCTAACCCTTCTCTATATAAACAACCCCTAACCAAAGCCATCCCACTCCTAGTTCACGCCCATCACAAGAAATAAAAGAAGAAAAGAATTTCCAACCCCTAGCTCATACACATAATATACACACAACTCACACAAATCACAAGAGAAAAGGAAATAACCTTAAGCCTCCACACATTACCGAAAATTACCCCCCATAAACACCTTAGATCACCGAAAAATATAGCCCCAAAACAGTCCTCACAAGTGCCGAAAATCACAGCCCCATACGGTCCCTAAAAAACTTAAAAACAGTAATATAAAAACTGCATTCATAATCCTTAAAATAATCACACAAGACTGCACTAAGAACCCACACAAAGACTTGGAACAGTCCGTTAAAACGTCAAACAGGTGACCTGAACAGTGAGCAGCAAAACAGAGGCCGAACAGTAGCAGAACGGAGTTCAAACCGCAAGCAAAACAGCAAAGCGGTGAGCTAGGACGCTAAACTAGTGAACCGGAGAAGTTGAGGAGCTGTACCCTTCCGACGTCCGTGAAACGCAAGCCTGAAAGTTGGCAAAAAGGTTAGACCTGAGGGTATCTTTCACACTCGCTTTTTGTACTATTTATTAAATATTGCTTGCATGATTGTCATGTTGAAATGCATGTTGTGGCCCTTAAGTAGATGAATATGCATGGATTGTGAGATGTTGTATGTTGTGGATGTGGAATAAAATGAGAGATGTGTCAACTCTCGCGGTATATCGGATGGAAACCCGGACATAAATTTCATAGCCGATTCCGAATGGACGGAATATGATCTTTACTCGGGACACAACTCCACGTACCGCTTGAGTAAACGGCACTCTCTTTTTATTGTGTTGCTTTGGTTTATTTACTTTTCGTCATTTGAATTTTGCATGTTGCTTTTGTATGCATGATGCGATCGAGCGCATGGGCTTAGCAAGTGGAATGAAAGATCCCCTATGGGGAGAGGTTTTTTAAAGCCCTTTACCACGATGCTTTGCCGCGCCGGTTGATGTGTGTTCGGTTGAATGCAAGATACGTTCAATCGGGCATACTAAGTTTGACATTATTGCGATTAATTCTTTGTATGCATGACTCAATCGAGCGCATGGGCTTAGTAAGTGGAATGAAAGATCCCCTATGGGGAGGGGTTAAAGCCCTTTACCACGATGCTTCGCCGCGCCGGTTGATGTGCGTTCGGTTGGATGTAAGATGTGTTCATCGGGCATACTTAGTTTGATATGATTGTCTTTATGTTTGTATGCATGATGCGATCGAGCGCATGGGCTTAGCAAGTGGAATGAAAGATCCCCTATGGGGAGGGTGGGTTTAAAGCCCTTTACCACGATGCTTTGCCGCGCCGGTTGATGTGTGTTCGGTTGGATGTAAGATGTGTTCAATCGGGCATACTTAGTTTGATATGATTGTCTTTATGTTTGCATCTATGATGCGATCGAGCGCATGGGCTTAGCAAGTGGAATGAAAGATCCCCTTTGGGGAGGGGTTAAAGCCCTTTACCACGATGCTTTGCCGCGCCTCGCATTGTACTATTCGCCATTTACGTATTGCGTCCCATTTCATGCATCAGGTCTATTCCCGTTCGAACGCGTTTACGAACGCAACTGGAACGCGCATGCATTTTGCCTTATCATGCATCAGGTCTCATTTCCGTTCGAACGCGTTCACAAACGCCACACGAACGTGAGTATTCTATTTCATTTCCGTTCAAACGCGTTCACAAACGCCATACGACTGTGAGCATTCTGTTTCATTTCCGTTCGAACGCGTTTACGAACGCTACTCGAACGAGAACCTTCTGTTTACCGTTCGAACGCATATACGAACGCTGCACGAACGCCCACGGTAAACAAATCCTCTTGCATCACATTACGACATGTCCATCTTAGCACATAGTTACCATTTTTACGTTATGCATTGGTATTACCTCTCTAGTTGTCTATTTCTGTTATGCCCTTAAATATCTTTTCTTAATATGCATGCTAGTAAGAATGCTATTTGTTTGCGCTTCTGTGTCCACCAATGCGTTCATTAACTTGTATGCTTGTCGTATGATAATCCTTATGTATGCAAATTGATACATAGATTACATGCAAATAGGCTGTATGCAAATTCAAATATGTGTTACATATAAATTTAGATGAACTTGTTGATGTATGTATGTGGATTTAGAAGCATGATATTCTTAGAAATAAGTGTTACTTAAGCCTGATTAAATTATTATATAAATCCTTTCATTACAAGTGGCATAAGTAAGGGACCATTCGAACCCAACGGTTTGAGGTCTTCCCTTGCGAGGGGTGAGTGCGGCCTTAAATCTCATTTTCCCGGTTCACACCGGGTGGCGACTCCATTACTCTCCGGTTTAGTCCCCTGTGGCTACTCCGTACTCCCGACCTGGCCGCGAGCCTGAGACAACATGCGTCGCCCAGTTCCTGTGTCCCCACAGTCTGGCGACTCCACTGGGGATAGAAAATCGGCCCCGAAATATTGACTTGTGATGTTTGGATTTATGTTTTAATTGACCGTGTCTATAATGGATAAAGTGAGGGTTTAATCAAAGGCATTTTGAGGCTAGGTAATGGTTTGGTGTCTTCCTTCATTCACTACCTTTCTCGAAGGAAAAGCTGTGAAGGCACCTAGATAGCCTTCTACTCGTAGCCTATTGTGATGGACTAATTTGGAGGACTCGTTGTTTATTCCTGACAACAAGCGATAAGAGCCTAAGAGGCTTGGGTATTTAAGTGAGCCTCGCTCCACCTTCCCTCTGGGGAATCTACAACGGGAAATCCATTTGACAGTTCGTCACACACCATAGCTCATTGGCACGTACCTTAGTGTATAAAAAAGGGTGCGCTCACTAGGTTGCTCGAACCCTTGAGTGGGAAGACCTAGTTGTGGGCCATCCTTCGCCGGTGAGAGCCTTTGACTATACTCTTGCTAACCCACCCATAGACCGGGTTGGCTAAAGTAACAATTATTTCCTTGAATATGTGCTTGTGGACCATCCTCATTTGGATGCAGTTGGACTATTGTCAGAAATGCGGGCTTGCCGGGCCATTTAAACTGGGGCAAGTTCGCACCTTATGACTGTTAGGCCCAAAAGCTTCTGAAATGTTGATAGGCCATCATGTAGAAATTATTATGTCATGTTTGCATCATCTTTCTTCTATGCTTGTGTTTGGGAACATCGTCGTTTGGATCCATTTGGACCATTTGTCATGGGATATGGGCTTGTTGGGCCATTTAAACTGGGACAAGAACGTATTTCATGACTATTGGGCCAAAGGCTTCTAAGTGATTGATGGGCCACTTTGTGATTGTGTTCGGAACGTTACCATTTGGATTTAGTCGGGCACTTTGTCATGAGATGTGAACTCATTGGGCCATTTAAACTGGGATGGGTTCACTCCTATGACAATTAGCCCGAAAAATTCTAAAATGACAACGAGCCGATTTGTTTGAGAGTTTTAATTTATTTAGTATGTTATATATGTTACATGCACCTCATGCACCTCATACATACATATATCATGTTAACACCATCTATGTCTCAAAAAGACATCATAGATACCGTTTGGGTTAGAGAAGGGACAAGACTCACTAAAAGAACAAGTATGAGTGAATCCGATAATGAGGTGTCCCGTATGGATCAGTTAGAGAACGGTCTCGCCAAGGTCACTGAACAGTTGCAAGCTTTGACTACTGCTATGACTGGTATAGCTGTGCCCCGTGCTGGGGGAAATTCTGAGAATGTGAGGCGTGAGGAGCCTCCGAATGGGTTGATATCCCCACTTTTGATGATGACATGGCAGAGTATGCAACAAACAGAGTGATTGGGTCTCAGGCAGAATTTCAGAAGCTCCGGGATCAGGTTGAAACAGTTACCCGTAAAATGAGGGGTAAACATGAAGAGTTGTTAGATTATGAGGCAATGACGTTCGGAGAACAGCTGCCAGCTCAGTTTAAAATGCCCGACATAGCCAAGTTTAATGGGAATGGAGACCCGAGAGTCCATCTGCAGCAATATGTCTCAGTCATGAGTTCAATGGGCCTATCACAGCGCCAAGTCCAAAAGATGTTTGGGATGTCACTCGAGGGGAACCTGTGGTTTGGTATCATAGCCTTAAGAAGAAGGTTAATGAAGATTGGAAGGAACTAGCTAATGCTTTTCTGAAGCAGTATATTACAGACTTAGAAATTGACTTGTCACTCCGTGATTTGGAGAACACTAAGCAGAAGCCAGAGGAAAGTTTCAAAGAGTATGTGGATCGCTGGAGAAGCCAGCTTTTGAAAATGATGACTCGGCCTTCAGAGAAAGACCAATTAAGATGATTATCAAGGGCACCAAGCCCTCTATTTATGGTAAGCTGAGGAGGATGACTTCGATGATTTCTGATTTTCGATAGTTGAGGGAAATTGTCATGGATATTGAGGAAGAAGAGGCTGAAAACAGAAAGTTTTATGGCCAGAATAGAAGAACTTTTGGGGGGCCTTCTGAGACCAAGCCCGCTACTGTCGAGGTCGCTACCGTCAAGAATCGGCATTTCTCTAACCTGGGGAAGCCGTTATCGAAGGTGCTTGAGAAGTTGAAGGGACAATGACTCCTAAAACCCTTAGAGCCTAAACCACTTCCAGATCCTATACCACCCAACCTTAACCTAAGCTTGTTTTGTCACTTCCATCAGAGGAGAGGCCACGAAACTGACAGTTGCACCCGCCTTAGGCATGAAATCCAAAACCTCATCGATGCTCACAAAATACCTGACCCAGAAAGAGAACAACCCAACGCACACAGAAATCCCCTACCCAACTACATGATCAACTCTGGCCTACCCGAAACCCTTGTCCTCCAAACTCTCGACCACTCAGCTTCATTCATAGGAATAGAGGATGACAACGGTGGAGAACCATAGGCTAAGAAAGAAGGCAATATTGCGAATGATGAAATCATCCCTCCTAGTTTATTTGATCATGCATTTTTAATATAGACATTGACTTAGTCTACATGTTCGAATCATTTTTTTTAAATGATAATAAAGACATTATTTCGCTGAATCTCTTCTGCAATATGAGTATATTTGAGAAAAACACTCAACCTTGGCACTATGAAAAAAAATGATGTTTAGAACACGGGGAATCTTCGGGAGCAACAACAGTACAGTCAGTTTCAGAAATGAATCAGTATCAGTTTGGGGATGAATCCCAGGGCTGAGGCCCACATCAGCATCAGTTTAGTAGCTGAGGCCCACATCAGTTACAGTTTGGGGATGAGTCCCAGGGGCGAGGCCCGTATCAGTATCAGTCTGGGGGCGAGGCCCATATCAGTATCAGTCTGGGGGCGAGGCCCATATCAGTATCAGTCTGGGGGCGAGGCCCATATCAGTATCAGTTGGGGGCGAGGCCCACATCAGTATCAGTCTTGGGGCGAGGCCCATATCAGTCTTGGTTTGGGGGCGAGGCCCATGTCAGCATCAGTTTCTGCCGGGTATGGCATTCTGGGGGGCGAGGCCCACATCAGTTCAGTATCAGTTCTACTGGGTATGGCATTCTGGGGGCGAGGCCCACATTGGTTCAGTATTAGTTCTGCCGGGTATAGTATTCTGGGGGCGGGGCCCACATCATTATCAGTAACGGTTCGAAAATAGACCATTATCACATCTCGCCGAAAATGGCACTCCGAAAATGGAGCACGGTTCGAAATGGACTATTTTCACATCTCGCCGAAAGTGGCACTCCAAAAATGGAGCATGGTTCGGAAATGGACCAAGGAAGGCCTAACCCATCGGAATATAATACATATACATGCATACATGTATACATATCACATACATGCAATGTTTGTTTTGTGTTCGCAGGTTTATAGCAGCAAAGTCCATCTCATCAAGTAATGGTTCAAAAAGGAGCCACAATCTCGCACAGCATAGTTCGGAAATGGACCGCTACCACAATAGATGCCGAAAATGGCGTCCCAAAATGGAGCACACATAGCAGACGCCGAAAATGGCACTCCAAAATGGAGCATTCACAACTGATGCCGAAAATGGCACTCCAAAATGGAGCATTCAGAACCGATGCCGAAAATGGCACTCCAAAATGGAGCACTCACAACAGACGCCGAAGATGGCACTCCAAAATGGAGCACTCACAACAGATGCCGAAAATGGCGCTCCAAAATGGAACACACACAGCAAATTCCGGAAATGGCGCTCCAAAATGGAGCACACACACAAAAGATGCCGAAAATGGCGCTCTAAAAATGGAGCACGGTTCGGGAATGAACCAGGGGTCGCAGCACCTCACCACCAAATCAACTCAACTCAACACATGGTAAGTCAAGTGACAGCTGGCGAGCTTGAAAATGAACTTGATGACGTACTTATTTCAAATTTCCCCTTCCGACCTCCGTTTCCCGCAATATCCTTAGCCAAAAAGGTAGTGCCTCCAACTGAGACTCATCATCGGGTTTCACATGCGAAAATGCAATGCCTACAGTCGCCCCCACTTTGATGGGACTTGTGCAGTGTGTGACTTTGAACAATCCTATCAAAGTTATGCAATGCATTTCTACTTACCTGGATCAAATCTTTGGTAGTCTCGGCCACGTAGGTAATGCCCAACTAACCTAGCTGATCGATGTTAGCAATCATCTGTGACACCTAGTGCTCGACAGATGTACCCTCTGACATACGTGAGCGAAAGAGCTTCTTTTGCAATTTGTACTTCTAAGATCTAAAATTAGATCTATGAAGATCTTTAATTTCAACATCATGGTATAAAGATCTAATCCTTAGTTTTGACGACAAAATTAAAGTGTCATTGCATTAAGCATAAATGATTGAGCACTAAAGTTATCATCACCATGAGTCTTCCAAAACTCATGCTCCACTATTTGCTCAACTTCGGGCTCAGGCCCAAGATGTTTCTCTATCAAATAGAATCACTTCTCAGTTTCCAGGACTATTCTGAGGTTTTATTCCCAATCTGAAAATTGGAGCCGTTTAAAGACATTTTCTCACAGGATTATGTTCTAAACGCTAATTTTTCAGTTATCTTGATTCCAATAGTCCAACTATCCAATCAACGATTTCGGGTACAATAATATATATAATGATTACTATATTCTAACTATATAATCAACTACTATTTGATTGATTAAATTCAAATACATTGATTACTATAATCCAATTATAGAATCAACTATAAATGAAGTAGTTTGAATACAGTCCAACTGTTAAATTAAAACAACAATTAAATATTAGTCCAACTAATATATTTATAAATTAATGACGAAAAATGAAATGAGCGCGTATTGGCAAGTATCTAAACGAAATTGCAAATTTAATACTTGCCTCCCACTATTTTTCGGCGAGCCTCTAACCCTCTGTGGAGTACTCGGGAAACCTAGTTTCCTAGTGGGCTAGGATCCCGTTAAATAACACACCAATCTTGACTTTGGCCAACAAATTGACTTTGGCCAACAAATCACAACTTGGACAAGACATGCGATATGGAACAAAGCCTTCGTGATTCAAACACATTCGCGATGGACAAAGGTCTTGACTTTGGCCAACAAACCAGTGCCAATCTTGGATCTTGAGAGAAAATCACTCAATGGAAGGAAAACACTTAATATTTGTTGAGGGTTTTTCCCGTAATTGGAAACCAATTAATTATCTTTGATTAGGTCTCATCATACACCCTTAAGCATGCATTCTAAAAGAATAATAAGGCGCGAATAAAATAATAATGATATGCGGATGGATATCTCACAAATTGTTCCTAGAACAAATCACTCCATTTCCTCTCCCCGGCTAGCACTATTCTAACTTCTACCCAATTACATAATACTTCTAAAGAAACCTCATTTACATTGAGGGGAATAGGTGAGAAGAGAATTACAAAGAATCGAGAGATAAAGGCCGGACACGTAGGTCCAATTTAATAAATCTAAAGTTATTACAACAATTTCCGAAATTTCCCTCACCCATCTAATATCCATCCGATATATATTATTCATACATCACATCTATGTATTCGCACAAAACATGTTATCAATCAATCTAATCCAATTAATAAATTTTTAATTAATGACCATCCAATGTTCAAACAACGATTTGATTTGCGCGAGTCCAAGTCGTTTAAGAATAAGTACTCAAATTGCGAATTCTTGAATTATATCGAACTACAATTTTAAATCCAATTTAATTTGTATTAAATACTAATTCTTTATTTAATTCCAAATTAAATAATTACACTTTTTAATGTGCATTTACGACTTAGATTCTAAATCTAATCTTAATGGGACTCAAAGCCCAAATAACATCCAAGATCAATTTAATTAAAGTGCAATGGGCTTTCAATTAATTTATTAAGGCATGGACTTTGGCAACCATAAGATTTCACCCTTAGGTTATCATCCTTCCATATTTCAAAAGTTTCTCGCTCTTCAGAAGTGGAGTTAGGATCGATTTCAATAGGCAATGGATTGATAGTTATATAGCTTAACGTTTTGAACTCCAAGACAAGGCGGGCGTTGATTTCCCACCCAAAGTAGTTCTCGGCTCCTTTCAATTTATTAGAATCCAAAAATCACATCAATGGATTTGCGAAAGCCATCTACAAGACAACATTTTAAACAGTAGTAGAATATTTTTCCTTTCAAAACAATAACACTAATGGATAATGGAATTTTAAATCTTTTAGTGCCATCCCACTATTTTATGTAATTATGTAATCTCTTTTAACAAAAAGAATAGAAATTTGACTATCAAAATTTTATGGCGGGAAGTGGTACCCATGACATTTACTCCAGCCTCACACTAATGATCATCTTGGCCTTTATAAAAGCATTAGGTAGACCTCCAAGTCAATGACATTCATGTGACTCCTAGTTTGGTCCTCCACCGTTTCTTATCCTCACACTAATGACGATATTGGATTAAGATGTGTTCCAGGTGTAAACTTGTCAATGTGCACTAATGAGCTTCGTATGTACATCCTCACAATAATGATGATATTGGGTGACTGCGTTAACTCATCACGCTATATCTAATGTTTTACCGAAACGACCTAAGTTCCGAGCACTTATAAGCTCACACTAATGACGAGCTTGGGCATAAGTAGTAAGAACTCATTCATCTCCATCTTGACAAGACAGACCATCCAATAATACTCCAACATTACTAATGATATTACTTAAATAAAGTAATCACCTAATCATGAGGGTTTTATAACAATCAAGTCATTAACATAATTGGGTCAAAATTAAAATTTTAATTTAAAACAAGTAATTAATATACAATTTGAGTTATGTGTAATTAAATTAAAATATAGAGGCATAGATTCAAATACATTTGAGACATGCAACATGTGTTGTATGGTTAAGCTTTCTCTCTGATACTATTATGTTGGGGCGAATGTGGAACCCATAGGATCGGATCGGTGCCCCGCATAATGGAAGTGGGTCTAACCCATAGATATTTAGCATGGTTATATTTTAAAATAGTTTATGTTAAACTACATTTTGTTTCGAGTCCGTAGGACAAAATGGGGACCAAAACAGATTCCAGAAACTTCGAAATAGAGAAAATGAAGTTTCAGTGGTCATCAGCCATGTGCGTCGTGACGCGGAGGCTAGGGTGTCGAGACGCCCCAAACTGCGAGAGCTGAACGTGTCGACATCGCGACATGGAAGGATAGGCATCACGATGCTCCTAGGTCTAATGCTCGATATCGTGACGTTGGAAGGTCATAGTCGCGACGCTCCCTAGGTAGTGAATAATTTCAACTTCAAACCAATACTAAACACTTCTAATTTTCTCCTAATACTTTAAATACACCTAAAATCTAATTTTAGCATCATATCCATCATCCACACATGTTATATAATTAACATACATGTATTCTAAATTCATATTTGCATTTGTTTGAATCAAAACACAAATTAATTTAGAATCCCACAATGAAACGACTCATGAACAATTTTAGGTCACTCAAAGGTGGTCAAGTGATTCTAGAATGGTAGCCTTAGCTCTAAGTTTTAATCTACAGTTCCAAACTCCTATTAATTATTATATGTCCAACATGAACATCTTTGACGCAATTGCAAGCATATTGTGTCTATAATTCCAAAGCATCCTAACACAATTCATTAGCCTAATTTCAACTTTAAGCTATGTAATTATACATCCAATACTTAATTCATCATTATATGTCTCACTACTGAAAAACTCACTAATGAAAAACATAGCTTAAGAGAAGTTCAACTTACCTAATAAGGTTGATACAAAGATTCAATCTCATTCTCCTTGTTGAAATTATTGGAGAACTTCCAAGGTTTGCAAGCTTGACTCCAAGATCCAATCTTGATTCCAATTCAAGCAAGCTTCACTCCAAGATCCAATCTTGATTTCTCCTAGATGAAATATTATAGAGATCTTTCAAAGATTCTCTAAACACTTCTCTAACTTAGGCTACTTTCTCCAAGTATTACTGGTATTTAGCTTTCACAAGCTTAATTGAAACTTTTGCTCAAACTTGCTATTTATAGCAAAACTTATGTAATTTTTAATTAATAAAAGCTCTAATCAACTTTATGTAGGCTTAATCTAATTTTTCCAAATATGTATAATTAGGTGTGACTAATCACCTTTGTCTACCACTTTTATTTAATCCAATTAAATCCAGATATAATTTAATTAATGGATTAGTTACATGTCTACCACTTTTATTTAGTCCAATCAAATCAAGCCAAATACATCTATAATTACATATTTACATTTACCAAAATATCCTCAAATGGTAGAGATATTTATAAAATTATGACAAAACATTTATGTAATTATTGAATTAATCCAATTAGGTCAAAGCGAATAATCAATGTTATCCAATAACACTTGATTATCTTAGTTGATAATTATAATATCGAATTTTATTTATCATCAAAAATTATCGGCTACCCAAGTGCTCAACTAGTACATTTCATATTGTAGGACTCTCAAAGTTCAGACATGTCCGTCATATAAGTATAGCTAATATATACGTAATTCAGCCACCTTCAAATTCACGAAGAACACGAACGACCTTTATGAATTATACAAGTCGAGATCATCACATATATTTGACAATCCCACCGTCGTAGGCTATCTGAGTTGTGCTTAGGAAACATATAATACACCTTCAAGTTTCTGAGGCGCACATCTCATGTCGACATGTCTACGATTTTTTACAACTAATGTGATCCACCCTAGTTGATCGACTTTAGCCAAAGTCTTTCAGAATCATGACTTACTCGCATGGATACCTAAATCCCTTATGGTCCACATACTGACCGACAGATCCTATCTTGATACACACTTGATTAACGACATCGATCCACACCTAACAAACATCTAGTGGCCAGGCCATGAAAGGTTTTTGACATACATGGCATCTAAGTGTGGAGGATCTCACACAAAATCAATGTTATCCTATAGTCAAAGGATCACATATGCTACTCGACTCGAGGAGATTCCTATTGACGGTGGTGTGTACTTCCCACTATTAGGAATCACCTATAAGTCATTCATTATTCGCTCCAACGAATACCTATATGTATATATGAGCTTTCAAAGCTCATGGCACATCAGTTTAAACCATTAGAACTCCAATTCCAATACATGACATGTGTTGGACAATTATGACTCATAGCGTCACTATTTGTAAAAGACATTATGGTTTTTGTACAAATTGACTGTGTGACAATGGAAATTGCTATTTTATCATTTTGTAGTATATATATATGATAAAAGTCCTTATGATTAGTTCCGGATTAATAAGATATGAGACAATATCAATCCACAAAGGTTTAATCATTAAATATCCCTATTCGTAGTATTATCAAGACTGGACATCGATAATGCGGAATAGACTAGTATTGCACTTGTGCTCGTTGTGGGAGCATAACGACATAGTTCTCATATATTTAAGTATTGGATACTTATGTAAGTGTAATAGGAGGTTGTGTTTATCGATGGTACGGGAACAGCTTCGCTCTGGATAGACCCCACAGAATCCCATTGGTAGTATGACTGTGTCTATGGGAATCCGCATCATGGTAGGTGTATTTGGTCTTAACTTGAGACTTGCATCGCTAATACTTACGATAATCAATACACATTGGTTTTGGTCGTACGAGACTTTAACAGGTTCTGTGTACGCCTCTTCTGAGTTTATTGAAAATCATAGTGTATTGGGTGTGATGTCAAGACGGAAGTATCACTTCAGTCATATGGAGATGATCATCACGTAGGGATACATAACTGGTTCTCTATTATGTTGCAACTATCGGGATAATATGACAAGGTCATGATTATCCGATTATAGAGACTAGTTGTTTGTGATCCGATATATGCTTCGTACGGGGCAGACACTATTCCAGCCCCAGGCCTTGCATGTGACATCAGATACTGGATCGCAATACGCAATACTATGTATACTACGCCTGTCATAGATTATATATTCCTTAAAGAATATTTCTGGAGAATTGGGAAGGCACGGTGCTTTGCTAGAAGCCAACCATGTCTTATAAATCGGTAAGAACGTGGTACGGGGTACAAACATGTTCGGATAGTCTGACGACCGGATTTACTGCCAACATATCCAGGGATCCCATGGGTCGCTTCCCGAAGATTTACCGATGACGTATGACTCGAACAGAATTAATCTGGGATTAATTATTAGAGAGAGAAAATTAATCTAGGATTAATTATGGCAAAAATTTATCTGGGATAAAATTCGATTAAAAGAGAGAGAACGATTAAGTTGGAATTTATCGATAAAATTAATATATTCGATATATTAAATGAATTTAGATTTCATAACGGAATTAAAATTGGATTTTAATTTGGGCGAACAAATTAATTTAGAATTAATTCGCGAGCGACTTTAAAAGTAATTTTGCTAGTCATAATTATTTAATTAAGTTGCAACGAAAAATTCGTTAATTTGGAATTTACGAACCCGAGCCCGGAATGTGTTTGCGGGACCACTCGAATTTTGAATTCTAGTGGGGCCCACCACTTGTCACATCACCTAGTCAACTTTATCAGCTTTTGGTTGATAGAAGTTGGTGGGATTTTTGGTGACTTGTTTCTAACACAATTGTGAAAGGCATGAGTGACCTTTACCAAACATTTGAGATTTGGTATATCATTATTTTGTTTTTGGAAAATCAAAATAACAAGTCAACACTCATCACTCTTTTCTCTCCCTCCTTCAACGTGAACATCTCCTCTCTTTTTCTTTGTTTTGCCGTGAACCACAAACACACAATTGAAGATTTTGTTGCAAAATTTTCCAAGTGCTAGCACACAAAGAATCATACAAAGGTGATAGGGAAACATTTCCTAGAGTTTGGAATCTCAAACTTCAAGCTTGGAGCTTCAACATACATCAAAGAGAGGAGCTTGGAACAACTTCTCAAAGTGGAATTTTTGAACTCTACACCTACATCCAATCCGTTCAATGTAAGTATTTCCGCTACTTCTTTGCGTATTCACACATGTTTATGCTTAAATGATCTTGAGATTAACCTTAGAAACCCAACAACATGTGCTAGTCTTCTAGGTTATGGGAATTTGACCGTATACCAAGACCAACGACTAGGAATATTTACTTTAAGAATAATTTATAATAGTAATACTTGTTGGAAATGGTGATCGAGCACCATTCACTTTTTGTATGAATATTTGATATTTATGCATTATAATATTTATTTTATCATGGTTATTTATTTATTAATATGGTATAACTCTTACTTTTATTTATATATTGTAAATCTAAAAGTTAGATTACTCTAAGAGTTAGAGATTTCGAGTTACACTCGGAATCTTATATGAATTTAGTAAAGACCCGAGAGTTACAACATATGGTGATATAGTTGCAAGAGTTACAAATGGTGTTGAGAAATATCACACATTCTCTCGAATATAAATTTTTCTTGATCTAGATATATTGACATGGGTCGGTCATTATATTGGTAAGACTAGTGCATTGTCTATATATGTAATGGACATATGGTTTATCTCAACAGACTGTGAGCTTGGCGGAAGTTCATATAGAAATGCAGATATTCATTAGTTGAATGAGTATAGAACAAACTCATAAAAGATGACTAATAGATATTCCATAAAACTGTCAACAGTTGTCTTTTCGAGTTGAGTAGTTATTGTGGTCCTTTGACTTGAGACACAATGGTGGTCTTGTGAGTGATCCTCTATGCCTGATACCATGCATGTCAGAGACCTTTCATGGTCTGACTTCTGGATGACTGTTAGGTATAGACCGATGCACACGAAGATTGGTGTGTGTTAAAATGAGGATTCATCAGTCCGTATGATTGGATTATGTTTCCAGAAATTTTTCAGAGTATATTTCAGAAATCTTTTGGCCGAAAGTTCGTCGAATAAATTGTTTCTTTTACAGTATAAATAATATTGAAAAGAGTTTTGCATATATTATTTATTAATGGAATATAAGGATGAAAAGTTACATATATTGAGTAGATAAGGTTTTGATAGTATAACTATAACCTTACTCAATTGGAAACGGTAATGACGAAGGGATTATACATTAGCGTTTTAACCTCGACTTGTTTGGTTCAACGTGTCGTGTTGTTTAGTCATGATTTGTAGGTGGACAAGCCTTCATGAAATATGTATATAATATATGAGATATATATGTATATATATAAGTAAAAACCGAACGGGAGCCTAGAGAGTTCCATTATATTGAGTTTACTCGTTGAGCACTAGGGCGACCTTTCGTCAAATATTGACAAAGTATTTTTTAGGATTAAATTATTTAATCCGATAATTCATGAGATGAATTGAATTAATTAATTTTATATCAAGAGTTGATATAATTTTATTGTATAATAAATGTAAATTTGATTTACATTAAATTAGTAATTATTTTGTAAATTAATTTAATTGTTAAATTAATATACAATATTAATTACTTAGCTTATACAAATAAAGATTTTAATTAGTTAAAGTAATTAAGTTAAAGTAATTGAATTTGTATAGTTAAAGTAACTAAATTTATTCATAAATGTAACTTAGTTTTCTTTATGCTAAAGTTCGTGAGATTAAATTTTAACCTTGGTTAAGTTAATTTTTGAAATATGTGGTGTAGGGAAAAGATTCCCTTGAACCATGATTTGTTGATTGGTTTGGTTTTGGTTTATTTGTTTTTAATTCATAAAACAAAAATTATTAAAAGAAAAATCATTTTCCCTTTTTTCTTTAAGTCTCTGCCGAATGACCAAACAAGGGAAATGGATTTAAAAAAAAAAATAGTAACCTTATTTTGCTTCTCTGTCTCCTCTGCCGAGAATCAACAAGAAAAGATTTTGACTTTTGGCTCTCAAAATCCAAGCCTAAATCTCATCAAAAATCACCCAATTTATTTTTCATGGACATGGAAACGATCCTTAAGAGTTAAGGGTTGGTTATTGTTCTTGATGCTTTCCTTTTCCAAGGGTTTTAAGAGTTAAAATTTGGGAAAAGTTGGTTGCCACTCTTGAGTGACCAAACCACCTTTTGATCACCAAGATTTGTTCATTGAGGAGCTTGATTTGGTGGAGTTTGAAGAAGTTCAAAGTGCTTGGAAGAATTGGAAAAGCTTGGATGCAACCCTTCACAAATTGGCAAGGATTGAAAGCAATTGTTAGTAAATTTATTGTTCAATTTGTTGATGATTATTGTTTAGAAAAATTATTGTGGATTTGTTGGATTAATTGGAAGCATGTAAGTCAGGATTAGAAGCATTTAAGTGTTGGAAAATTAGTATATAAATGATATGTTAATTTTGAATGCTTGGATTAATTTTTCAAGAGTTGAAAAATTATTTTGTATACTTGAATTAATTTTCAAGTGTTGGAAAATTAATTTTAGTATGTTTGGATTATTTTTAAGTGTTGAAAATAATTTTAGAAGCTTAGAATAATTTATCAAGAGTTGATAAATGTATTAAGTGTGTTGAAAAATTTTAATTGGCTTATGGTAATTATTATAATGCATGGAAAATATTTTTAGTGCATTAGGAAAATTTTAAGTTTGATGAAAAAGTTTTAAACCCACTGTTTTGGACTGCCGAAAATAATAAAAAAAAAAAGTAACTCGCTCGGGATTTGATCTCGGGCGGGTTTCATTGCGTTCAGCATTTCCATTTCTCACTCAACAAATGGTATCAGAGCGATACGTGCTTCTAATTGTTCATGTTCCTTACAATTTTTCTCAATGTTGTAAAATGCCCATGCATACATTTAATTGTGAATTACATGTTTTAGGCATTTTAGGACATGCATACATTTTATATATTTGTATGCATTTGCCTTTGGAAAAATCTCTACGCTAGATCATTAATTGTTATTATTTTAGTTGAAAATATGACATGGTCCGGCTTGTCTATACGGTGTTAGTGAAACCATTGTGATTATTCCCAATATTGCTTAAGCGTGAGGGATTAGTTATAATATTTTGTACTATTCCGGTTAAGCATGAGATTAGTCGAATTTAAGAGAGTGTATTATCCAAAATTGCTAACGCGTGAGGTTAATATTAGTATCTTACTTTCGGCAATAGACAAGTTGATCTAAAAAAAAATTAAACTATCCAATATTGCTAAAGCGTAATGATGAGATTCGATTTAGGACCGAATGTAAGAGTTGCATGAGATGCAATTGACAATAGTTGTCTACCTTCTCGAATTTACAAAAGTCAATATTGCTAAAGCGTGAGATTTGCGTAAATGTCAAGAAGGATCTGTTGGACAGTTATGGCCCATAACATCACTATTTGTACAGATCATGGTGTTGTTGTACAAATTAACTATGTGACAAAGGAAATTGCTCTTCTATCATTTGTAATTAGATTACCAAGATGTATAAATGATAGAAGGTCCATATGATTAGTTCTGGATTGAGATGATATAAGACAGTATCAATCCATAAAGGTTTAATCATTAAATATCCCTAGTCGTAGTATTATCGAGATTGAACATCGATAATGCGGAATAGACTGGTATTACACTTGTGCGCGTTGTGGGAGCATAACGGCATAGTTCTCATATATTTGGGTATAGGATACTCATGCAAGTGTAATATGAGGTTGTGTTTACCGATGGTACGGGAACAGCTTCGCTCTGGATAGACACATCAGAATTCCATTGGTAGTATGACTATGTGTCTATGGAAGTCCGAATCAGGGTAGGTGCATTTGGTCTTAACCTGAGACTTGCACCGCTAATACTTACGACAATCAATATATTTTGGTTTTGGTAGTCCAGGGCTTTAACAGGTTCTGTGTACGCCTCTTCTGGGTATATTGAGAATCGTAGTGTATTGGGTGTGATGTCGAGATGGAAGTATCACTCCAGTCATAGTGGAGATGATGATCACGTAGGATACGAAACTGGTTCTCTTATATGCTGCAGCTATCGGGATATTATGACGCCTTGCACGTGACATCCGATACTGGATCGAAATACGCATTACTACGTATACTATGCCTGATATAGATCACATATTCCAGTAAGAATATTTATGGAGAATTTGGTAGGCACGGTGCTTTGCTAGAAGCCAACTATGTCTTGTAAATCGGTAAAAATGTAGTACTAGGTACATACGTGTTCGGATAGTCCGACGACCGGATTTACTGCCAACATATCCGGGGATCTCATGGGTCGCTTCCCAAAGATTCACCGATGACGTATGACTCGAACTTTATTAATCTGGGATTAAATAGATGAGAGGTAAAATGAATCTGAGATTAATTATGTAGATATTTTATCTGGGATAAAATATTATTTAAAAGAGAGAGAACGATTAATTTGGAATTAATCGATAAAATAATATATTCGATATATTATACGAAATTGGATTTCGACGCGGAATTAAAATTAGATTTTAATTCGGGCGAACGAGTTAATTTAGAATTAATTCGTTAGCGATGTGAATAGTGATTTTGCTAGGCATAATTATTTAATTACGTCGCAACGGAAAATTCGTTACTTTGGAATTAGCGGACCCGAGCCCGGGAGTGTTTGCGGACGCACTCGCATTGCAAATTTAAGTATGGCCCACAAGTCACATCAAGCGTCAAATCACTAGTCAATCAAGTGATGGATGTCTTGTCACTTTGAGTGATTGACATCTAGTCACTATTCATTGATTGATAGGTGTAGTTGGAGGCTTTAATGCCTAGTACCTTATTTGACTTTGGTAATTGATTTTTATTTGATTTTTGAAATCAAATATACAACAATTCATTCTCTCTTTCCTTCTCCAACACTCACGCCCATTTCAAAGAAAATGAGCTCTCTTCTTTTCTTCCATGACTGAAAGTTCAAAGGGAATATGGTGATTTTTGTCGCAAAAATTACCAATGCTAGCACATAAAGGGTCATCCTAAGGTGATAGGGAACTAACTTGTGAGCATGGAATCACCATTGTTAAAGCTTGGAGCTTGGAGCACACATGGAGTGATGACCGAAAATGGAGGAGCACAAAGGAGCACCATTGCCGAGAGCTTCAAGGATTTTGTTGTTCCTCGCATCGCCAAATCCGATCAATGTAAGTATGATTCTGCCATTCTTCATTGTTGTATTCACATGTGTTTCATTGTTTGATTTGATCCTTGGGACTTAATAGAAACCCAACATGATTTACTTTGCTTTGTGAGATTTTAGAGTTAAATTTTCATATTCTTGTTTGTAGAGATTATAAAGAATATGTAAGACAATGCGAGGGCACTTTATAGAAAAGGTAAATCCATATTCTATTTAGTGTTTTTTATCATGATATTTAAATATTAATTTCTGCTTTATTTTATCCTCTCTAGCGCGAGGAAGGCCTAACCAAGGATGACATCAAGCCAAAAGGACAAAGAAACCCCATCGGAATAGGGAATGCATCCATGCATACATGCATACACGTCGCATACACACAATATTTGTTTTATGTTCACATGCTTTGAAGAAAAAGAAAAAGCGGTAAGGACGAGCAACTCTAAGAATGAAGAACTCCAAGAATGGAGAGGAACCTCGGGAATGAGGACGAGCAGCTCCAAGAATGGAGAGGAACCTCAGAAATGGGGACGAGCAACTCCAAGAATGGAGAGTAACCTCGGGAATGAGGACAAATAACTTTGGGAATGGAGATGGACTCCGAGAATGGAGAAAAACCTCGGGAATAAGGACAAGAAACTCCAAGAATGGAGAAGAACCTCAGGAATGAGGACGAGCAACTCTAAGAATGGAGAGGAACCTCGGGAATGAGGACGAGCGACTCTAAGAATGGAGATGAACTCTGAGAATGGAGAGGAATTGAGCAACCTTGGGAATGAGGATGAAGAACTCCGGGAATGGAGAAGAACTCTGAGAATGGAGAACAACCTCGGTAATGAGGACGAGCAAAGAGCCTAAAGAATAATGACGGATCGGGTAGGTAAAAAATGCATGCATGACTTTGATAAGGTTGTCACTGTCACACACTGCACAAACCCAATCAAAGTGGGGGCGACTGTAGACATTGCATTTTTTTACATGAGCCCGATGATGAGCCTCGTATAGAGGCATTACCTGAAAAGTTATGAATGTTGTGAAAAACGAATGCCGGAAGGAAGGAAATCCTCCAAAGTTAGCACCTCATCGGATTCATACTCACTAGCCAACCTCGGACTCGCTCAGTCAGCTGCTGCTTCAAACCTTAGCTTCAGATCTCCCATGCAGCCCATCCACGTGGCCCAAAACCCTATGCAATCAGCCCATGCATAATCTTCCCAAATATGAAAGCATCAACACTTTCCAATTTAATCAGATTTTGGGATCCCATTCTTACCAATTTAACAAGATTTGAGATCTCCTCATCACCAATTTTATAAGATTTTATTCCTAAAATAATTTGATAATATATTCCTAAATAAACATGATTTGTTTCCCTATTTGGAGATCCCTTCAAATCATTATAAAATGGAGGCTCTTCGTATTCTTCTAGGGGGTGGCAACTTGAGGGAAAAAAAACCGAGGGGGCTCTTTTCTTCTTATTTAGGCGGCAACTTGAAAAAAAACCCTAGGGGATCACCGAAAAAACAGTGCGAAAAAAAGGAAGGGAAAACAACGAAAAAAAAAGAAGGGAAAACCATAAGCAAAAATCTTGAACCAGAAGCAGAAACCGTGAACCAGAAGCAGAGACCAGAAATAGCGTGAAGCAGAGACCAGAAACAACCTGAAGCAAAGACCATAAATAGCATGAAACAGCAAACCAGAAACGGTTGTGAAACCAGCAAGCATTAAACAGCGAAACAGCGAGCAGAAACAGTGAACCAGTGAGCAGAAACAGTGAACCAGTAACCAAAAACAGTAAACCAGCGATCCTTCCGGCAACGGCCTAACGCACTTTCGAGAAAACAACTTAAAAGGTAAGACCTGAGGGCACCCTTATCATATTTATTTTTATAGTTCTGGACACTGCATGTCTGGCTGGACATGAAATACGTCTAGCCGGGTATGCGAAGTCCTACATCAAATACGGCCAAATCTCTGGCCATATTTCTTCTTTGGCATTTTGTTTTTTTTTTTTTTATCTATTTATTCACTTTTATTGTTATTTTATTTCGCCTTTATTTTGTTTATGTTTGTTCATGTTGATAATTATCCGTATATGCATGGTTATATTTTTTTATGTCCATTTACATTGCATTGATGATTATGTGTGTTATTATCCCTTGCGAACGTAAATTCCGTAGCCGAATCCGAATGGACGATAATGTGGTTTGTACTTGGGGATACAACTTCACGTGCCACTCGGGAAATATTCATATATGCGTGTTGACGTCGTTATTGGTATTATTGCATGCTTTCTCCCTCCTTAGCATTGTTACTTCCCATATGCGTACATTTATTTATTGACGCTTTTCCTGCTTTTGATTTTTTATTATAATTTTCGTTGCCGCATATCGTCTTTCTTAATTTAATATGCTTGTGGAACTATGTTATTGTGATTATTATTTTGGTTGGGTGTGTTATTACATTTTTTATTCGCTTTTATGCGTGAATTGCATTAACACTTAACTATACCATTGTGTGAACCCGTACATTATACTAGCATAAGTAAGGGACCATTCCGAACCCAACGGTTTGAGGTCTTCCCTTGCGAGAGGTGAGTGCGGCCTTAAATCTTTCCCAGTTCACGCTGGTGTAGGCACTGCATTTTTCATATAAGTCCCTATGATGAGTCTCATTTAGAGGCACTACCTTTTAAGTCGCGGAAGTCGCGGGAAACGGACGTCGGAAGGGAAGAGTCAAGAATTGACACATTGTTGGAATTAATTCATTTGTTTATACTTCGGGTTTGCTTGTTGGACTTCCATTTTAAAAGCACTTTAGCCCAAAAACCCCCGCAAGCCACACACCAAGCCCAACTCTAAAGCCAAGCCACACGCCCAAACATGGCCCATTCACGCCCAAGCCCACTTGAAACACATCTAAATTAATAAAATGCATATTTAACACATGGGAAAATCAAAACAAATTAAATAAAATCTAAATAATTGTCTGCCTAATTAACATAAATCAAATATATCATATTCATAATCTAGCCAAGACAGGTCCCCCAATCAAATATTAGACTTTCCTTGTAAGACAGTAATTGATTCCTTCCTTTTTCAAATAAGGAGAAGCCCTAGCCTTGGTCTATATAAGAAACCAAATTCCAATCACTCCCCCCTCCTAGCTCATTCATCTTAACACACACAAAATACTTCACGTAACCAAAACAAAATAAACCCTAAAACCTAACTCACATCTCTCATCGCAGCCTTTACGCACCAAGAACCCTTCACGCATGCAACAAAACTACCTTCACACTTATAACCTTCCACGCCATTAAAACCCACTCACACACGTCCAGCTCCCTCTAAGCCCTCATGTCCATCAACCTAACGTAACATTCATCTAAACACATAGCATTACTCCACATATAACGCTGCTCCACCTGCCCACTACCCCACGCAAGTGCACTCTTCAATTCAGCCACTCCACACGTAGCAATTGCCCCTTGACCCTCACAAAGCCCTCACACCGCATCAACATATGCTCATCACCCTTTAAACCACCTGCCTTCACGTCCCTTTGAACACGCTCACATCCATCTTTAAACACATAAGCAAAACCACAAAAACTGAGTCCAGAAATACCCCTCAAAAACACCAAAACCCCCTTTACTACCGAAAACAGCCCTAAAAACTGCAAACAAAAAACCCCCCTCAAAACCAACCAAAACAGCAGCCCAATACCCCCTCAAAAACGCAAAAATAGTAGCCGTAAACAGAAAAAAAATAGCAGTAAAACAGCAGCAAAACAGCAGTAAAACGGAGTGAAAATAGTAGCTTGAGCAGCAAAACAGCGAGGAAAAATGTGGACCAGTGAACCAGAAAAGTTGCAGAGTTTTAGTCCTTCCGACCACCGTGTAACACACGTCCGAGAGTCGACATAAAAGGTTAGACCTGAGGGCACTTTTCATATTTATTTTTATTCATCTTTTAATTATTTTAGTTATTTATTTCGTATGAGAGTCGTTTGTGGATGCATGTTGTGGCTTTAAATGAATGGAAAATGTGTCGTCTCTTGTGGTATATAGGATGGAAACCCAGACGTAAATTCCGTAACTGAATCCGAATGGACGGTAGTGCGGTCTGTACTTGGGATACAACTCCACGTACCACTTGAGTAAACGGCACATATTTTGTTTTATGTTATCTTGATTCATTTACTATCAGCTATTTAATTTCAGCATGTTATTTGTTTGTGTAATGATGAGATAAAGCGCATGGGCTTAGTAAGTTGGATTAAAGGTCCTCCATTTCGAGGGGTTAAAATCCTTTACCACGATGTTTTGCCGCGTCGGATGACGTATATTCGGTTGAATGTAAGATGTGTTCAATCGGGTATACAAAGTTCGATATCGTTGTCTTTATTTTTTATATGCATTATGTTATTAGCGCATGGGCTTAGTAAGTTGGATTAAAGGTCCTCTATGTCGAGGGGTTAAAATCTTTTACCACGATGTTTTGCCGCGTCGGATGACGTATATTCGGTTGAATGTAAGATGTGTTCAATCGAGTATACGAAGTCCGATATCGTTGTCTTTATTTTTTATATGCATTATGTTATTAGCGCATGGGCTTAGTAAGTTGGATTAAAGGTCCTCCATTTCGAGGGGTTAAAATCCTTTACCAGGATGCTTTGCCGCGCCGAATGACGTATATTCGGTTGAATGTAAGATGTGTTCATTTGGGTATACGAAGTCCGATATCGTTGTCTTTATTTTATATATGCATTATGTTATTAGCGCATAGGTTAGTAAGTTGGATTAAAGGTCCTCCATTTCGAGGGGTTAAAATCCTTTTCCAAGATGCTTTGCCGCACAGGATGACGTATATTCGATTGAATGTAAGACGTGTTCAATCGGGTATATGAAGTCCGATATCATTGTCTTTATTTTTTATATGCATTATGTTATTAGCGCATGGGCTTAGTAAGTTGGATTAAAGGTCTTCCATTTCGAGGGGTTAAAATCCTTTACCACGATGCTTTGCCGCGCCGGATGATGTATATTCGGTTGAATGTAAGATGTGTTCAATCGGGTATACGAAGTCCGATATTGTTGTCTTTATTTTTATATGCATTATGTTATTAGCGCATGGGCTTAGTAAGTTGGATTAAAGGTCCTCCATTTCGAGGGGTTAAAATCCTCTACCGCGATGCTTCGCCGCGCCGGATGACGTATATTCGGTTGAATGTAAGATGTGTTCAATCGGGTATACAAAGTCCGATATCGTTGTCTTTATTTTTTATATGCATTATGTTATTAGCGCATGGGCTTAGTAAGTTGGATTAAGGTCCTCTATGTCGAGGGGTTAAAATCTTTTACCACGATGCTTTGCCCTACCTTTTAGCCTGTTATTGTTTATTAGGTGTCATCTATTCATCCGTTCACGTATGTGTCATGTTGTTTACTGCATTTTGGAGGTCACTGCTATAACCCCGTTCGAACATGTTTCAGAACGCCTCACGAATGCATGTTTTCTGTCTCCGTTCGTTCGAACGCGTTTACGAATGCGAACCTTCTGTTTACCGTTCGAACGCGGCTACGAACGCCGCATGAACGCCCATGGTAAACAGGCCCTCTTCCATCACATCGCATGCATGGTTACTCATTTTGTCATTTACCTTTTTGATTGTTCATGTTCTCGCAGTTAGTCATTTATTGTGTTCACAAGATCACATGTTCGTTTCCATGATGCATGTTTACATGGTAGTTATCTACTTATGCTTCCGCATTCATCCATTCAACATGTTCATGAATTTGTATGCTTTCCGTATTTCAATTCATCTTTATGCATGCAAATTCGGACATAGATTATATGCAAATAGGTTGTATGCAAATTGGGACATAGATTATATGCAAATATGTTATATGCAAATTCGGACATAGGTTATATGCAAACTTAGATATGAGCCTTGTACTTATACATGCGAACTTAGGAGTAAATTATCCTTGGAAATAAATGTTGATTGGGCTTGGTTAAATTATTGCACAAATCATTTTATTACAAGTGGCATAAGTAAGGGACCATTCCAAACCCAACGGTTTGAGGTCTTCCCTTGCGAGGGGTGAGTGCGTCCTTAAATCATTTTCCCGGTTCACATCGGGTGGCGACTCCATTATTCTCCGGTTTAGTCCCCTGCAGGCTACTCTGTACTCCCAACTAGGCCGCTAGCCTAGAACAACATGCGTCGCCTAGTTTCTGTGTCCTACAATCTGGCGACTTCACTAGAGATAGAGAATCGGCCCCGAAATAATGTCTTGTAATATTATGATTTGTGCTTTAAGTTAACCGTTCCTATAGTGGGTTGAAAGGGGTTTAATCAAAGGCACTTTTAAGGCTAGGTAATGGTTTGGTGTCTTCCTTCACTCACTACCTTTCTATAAGGAAAAGTTGTGAAGGCACCTAGATAATCATGTACTCGTAGCCTATTGTGACGGACTACTTTGGAGGACTCGTTGTTTATTCCTTTCACCAAGCGATAAGATCCTAAGAGGCTTGGGTATTTAAGAGAGTTCGCTCCACCCTCCCTCTAAGGAATCTACAACGAGAAATCCATTTGACAGTCAGTCACACACCATAGCTCGTTGGCACGTACCTTAGTGTATAAAAAAGGTGTGCTTAATTGGTCACTCGAACCCTTGAGTGTGGATACCTAGTTGTGGGTAATCCTTCGTCAGTGAGAGCCTTTGTCCACACCCCCGTAAACCTACATGTGAACCTTAGTCATAGAACTAATAAGAATTATTTACTTGTGCTTGTGTTTGGGAACATGGTCGTTTGGATCCATTCGGACCTTTCATCATGAGGTATGGGCTTGTTGGGCCATTTAAACTGGGACAAGAACGTATCTTATGATGATTGGGCCAAAAGCTTCTAAAACGCCAATGGGCCATTATATGTTTGTGTTTAGGAGCATTATCATTTGGATACGGTTGGACTTCTTGCCATGAGATGTGAACTTGTTGGGACATTTAAACTGGGACGAGTTCACTCCTATGACAGTTAGCCCAAAAGCTTATAAAATGATGATGGGCCGATTTGTGTGAAAATTTTAATGAGTTGACATATTCCTTGTATCACATGCATCTCATTCATCTCATGCATACATATATCCTGTTAACACCTTCTATGTCTATAAGCGACATAAAAGATTCTCGTTGGGTTAGGGAAGAGGGAAGACTCACTAAAAGACCGATAACAGATATGAGTGGATCAGAAAATGAGATATCTCGCGTAGATCAACTGGAGAATGGTTTTGCCAAGATTACCGAACAGTTGCAAGCCTTGACTACTGCCATGGCAAATATGGCTGTGCCCCGCGCTGGGGGAAACTCTGAGAATGTAAGACGTGAGGAGCCTCCGAATGGGTTGGGGGATGATATCCCCGCTTTTGATGACGACATGGCAGAGTATGCAACAGGCAGAGTGATTGGGTCTCAAGCAGAATTTCAGAAGCTTCGGGATCAGGTTGAAACAGTTACCCGTAAAATGAGGGGTAAACATGAAGAGTTGTTAAATTATGAGGCAATGACCTTCGAAGAACAGTTGCCAGCTCAGTTCAAGATGCCGGATATGGCTAAGTTCAACGGGAATGGGGATCCGAGGGTCCATCTCCGATAATATGTTTCAGTCATGAGTTCAGTGGGTTTATCCAAGCGTCAAGTGCAGAAAATGTTTGGGATGTCACTTGAGGGAGCGCCGGTAGTTTGGTATCACAGCCTTGAGAAGAAGATTAGGGAAGATTAGAGGGAACTGGCTGATGCTTTTCTGAAGCAATATGTTACAGATTTGGAAATTGATTTGTCACTCCGTGATTTGGAGAACACTAAGCAGAAGCCGGAGGAAAGCTTCTAGGAGTATGTAGACCGCTGGAGAAGCCAGCTTCTAAAAATGAAGGCTCGGCCCTCTGAGAAGGACCATATTAAAATGATCATCAAGGGCACCAAGCCCTCGATTTATGGCAAGCTGAGGAGGATGACCTCCATGATTGTCAACTTTCGACAATTGAGGGAGACTATCATGGATATTGAAGAAGAAGAAGCTGAGAACAGAAAGTTCTATGGCCAGAATATGAGGTCTTTTGGGGGGCATTCTGAGACCAAGCCCGCTGCTGCCGAGGTTACTGCTATCAAGAACCGGCGTTTCTCCAACTTGGGAAGACCTTTGTCCAAAGTTCTTGAGATGTTGACAAGGCAAGGATTCTTAAAACCCTTGGAGCCTAAACCACTTCCAAATCCCCCACCACCCCATCTAAATAGACCGCTACTGTCACTTCCACCAGCAACACGGCCATGATACTGACAGCTGTTCCTGCCTCCGTATGAAATTTGGGACCTCATTGATGCCCACAAAATACCGATCCTGAAAAAGAACAGCCTAGCACACACACCAACCCTCTACCAAATTATCACTCTGTTCCTCCACCCACTTACATGATCAACTCCGGCCTGCCCGAAAGCTTTGTCCTCCAAACTCTCACCACCCAGTTTCTTCCATGAGGATAGAGGAAGACAGCAGTGAAGAACCATAGGCCGAGGAAGAAGGCAATGAAACTATTCTTTCTGGTTTATTTTCTGCGTTTTTAATAAAGACATCGACTTCGTCTACTTGTTTAAAACTTTTCCTGAATAATAATAAAGACATCCATTTCGCCTACTTGCCTGAGTCCTTTCAACCTGCATGACATGAGTATATTTGACAAAAGCATTCAACCCTGATACCATGATATTCAGCGACACTCAGAACACGGGGGATTCCCAAAAAAAGCAAGGAGAAAAGACAGAATAACCGTTCAGTAATGGGAAATGAGGCAGTGAGGCTGTCAGACTTGGAAGGAAATGAGTTTACTGAGCCGATCAATGTGGATAGATTGAAGCAGTACTTTGCCAGAGGAAGAGAAGACCGAGCAGTCACCAAGGGAATTGACAGAGGACCTAACCCAACGAGATAGGAAGCTCATTCATGCATGCATGCATACACGTAACATATTTGCATTCTTTTGTGTTTGTTCTATTTTGTAATAACAGGTTTCAAAGAAGAAAAACAGAAAGCGGAAAAAGCAAGCCAACTAGAAGTAGCAACAGTACGGTGTCATCAGTTTCAGGAAGGAATCCCTACCAGTCTAGGGGCGAGGCCAATATCAGTATCGGTCTGGGGGGCGAGGCCCGCATCAGCATCAGTTATGGGGTTGAGACCCACATCATCAGTATCAGTTTTGGGATGAGTCCCGGGGGTGAGGCCCGCATCAGCATCAGTTATGGGGATTAGTGTCAGGGTTGAGACCCGCATCATCAGTATCAGTTTTGGGATGAGTCACAGGGTTGAGGCCCACATCATTATCAGTATTAGTCTTACCAGGTATGGCACTCTGGGAGCGAGGCCCATATCATCATCAGTATCAGTCTTGCAAGGTATGGAACTCTGGGGGCGAGGCCCACATCATTACTAGTATCCGTTCTGCCAGGTACGGCACTCCGGGTATGAAGATATTACTGCGACGCCTTGGGTACGAGGTTTAGCACGCCAGGTACGGCACTCCGGGTATGGAGATATTTCTGCGACACCTTGGGTATGAGGTTTAGCACGCCAGGTAAGGCACTCCGGGTATGGAGATATTACTGCGACGCCTTAGGTACGAGATTTAGCATGCCAGGTACGGCACTCCGGGTATGAAGATATTACTGTGACGCCTTGGGTATGAGGTTTAGCACGCCAGGTACGGCACTCCGGGTATGGAGATATTACTGTGATGCCTTGGGTATGAGGTTTAGCACGCCAGGTACGGCACTCCGAGCATGGAGATATTACTGCGACGCCTTGGGTATGAGGTTTAGCATGCCAGGTACGGCACTCCGCGCATGGAGATATTACTGGGACGCCTTGGGTATGAGGTTTAGCACGCCAGGTATGGCACTCCGGGTATGGAGATATTACTACGACGCCTTGGGTATGAGGTTTAGCACGCCAGGTATGGCACTCCGAGTATGGAGATATTACTGCGACGCCTTGGGTATGAGGTTTAGCACGCCAGGTATGGCACTCCGAGTATGGAGATATTACTGCAACGCCTTGGGTATGAGGTTTAGCACGCCAGGTACGACACTCCGAGTATGGAAATATTACTGCGACGCCATGGGTATGAGGTTTAGCATGCCAGGTACGGCACCCCAGGTAAGGAGATATTACTGCGACGCCTTGGGTATGAGGTTTAGCACGCCAGGTATGGCACTCCGGGTATGGAGATTTTACAGCGACACCTTGGGTATGAGGTTTAGCACGCCAGGTACGGCACTCCGGGTATAGAGACATCACTGCGACACTCTAGGTACGGAGATGCAACCGTGACACCTCGGGTATGCAGTTTAGCATGCCAGGTATGGCACAACATCAACTCAACTCAACACATGGCAAGTCAAGTGGCAGCTGGCGAGCTAGGTAAGTAAAAATGCATTCCACGTACTTTGACAGGATTGTCATTGTCACACACTACACAAGTCCCATCAAAGTGGAGGCGACTGTAGGTACAACATTTTTGCATATAAGTCCCTATGATGAGTCTCATTTAGAGGCACTACCTTTTAAGTCGCGGAAGTCGCGGGAAACGGACGTCGGAATGGAAGAGTCAAGAATTGACACATTGTGGAATTAATTCTTTGTTTATGCTTCGGGTTTGCTTGTTGGACTTCCATTTTAAAAGCACTTTAGCCCAAAAACCCCCGCAAGCCACACACCAAGCCCAACTCTAAAGCCAAGCCACACGCCCAAACATGGCCCATTCACGCCCAAGCCCACTTGAAACACATCCAAATTAATAAAATGCATATTTAACACATAGGAAAATCAAAACAAATTAAATAAAATCTAAATAATTGTCTGCCTAATTAACATAAATCAAATATATCATATTCATAATCTAGCCAAGACATGTCCCCCAATCAAATTTTAGACTTTCCTTGTAAGACACTAATTGATTCCTTCCTTTTTCAAATAAGGAGAAGCCCTAGCCTTGGTCTATATAAGAAACCAAATTCCAATCACTCCCCCTCCTAGCTCATTCATCTTAACACACACAAAATACTTCACGTAACCAAAACAGAATAAACCCTAAAACCTAACTCACCTCTCTCATCGCAGCCTTCACACACCAAGAACCCTTCACGCATGCAACAAAACTACCTTCACACTTATAGCCTTCCACGCCATTAAAACCCACTCACACACGTCCAGCTCCCTCTAAGCCCTCATGTCCATCAACCTAACGTAACACTCATCTAAACACATAGAATTACTCCACGCAAAACGCTGCTCCACCTGCCCACTACCCCACGCAAGTGCACTCTTCAATTCAGCCACTCCACACGTAGCAATTGCCCATTGACCCTCACAAAGCCCTCACACCGCATCAACACATGTTCATCACCCTTTAAACCACCTGCCTTCACGTCCCTTTGAACACGCTCACAACCATCTTTCAACACGTAAGCAAAACTACAAAAACCGAGTCCAGAAATACCCCTCAAAAACACCAAAACTGTACCCAAACAACACCTTATAATACTGTGAAACAGTCTCTGCAAACTACCCCTTTTACTATCGAAAACAGCCCTAAAAACTGCACACACAAAAACCCCTTCAAAACTCACCAAAACAGCAGCCCAATACCCCCTCAAAAACGCAAAAACAGTAGCCTTATACAGCAAAAAAAATTGTAGTAAAACAGCAGCAAAATGGAGTGAAAATTGTAGCTTGAGCAGCAAACAGCGAGGAAAAACATGGACCAGTGAACCAGAAAAGTTGGGGAGTTTTAGTCCTTCCGACCACCGTGTAACACACGTCCGAGAGTCGACATAAAAGGTTAGACCAGATGGCACTTTTCGTATTTATTTTTATTCATCTTTTAATTATTTTAGTTATTTATTTCGTATGAGAGTCGTTTGTGGATGCATGTTGTGGCTTTGAATGAATGGAAAATGTGTCGTCTCTTGTGGTATATAGGATGGAAACCCAGACGTAAATTCCGTAGCCGAATCCGAATGGACGGTAGTGCGGTCTGTACTTGGGATAAAACTCCACGTACCACTTGAGTAATGGCGCATATTTTGTTTTATGTTATCTTGATTCATTTACAATCCGCTATTTAATTTCTGCATGTTATTTGTTTGTGTAATGATGAGATCAAACGCATGGGCTTAGTAAGTTGGATTAAAGGTCCTCCATTTCGAGGGGTTAAAATCTTTTACCATGATGCTTTGCCGCGCCGGATGACGTATATTCGGTGAATGTAAGTTGTGTTCAATCGGGTATACAAATTCCGATATCGTTGTCTTTATTTTTTATATGCCTTATGTTATTAGCGCATGGGCTTAGTAAGTTGGATTAAAGGTCCTCCATTTCGAGGGGTTAAAATCCTTTACCATGATGCTTTGCCGTGCCGGATGATGTATATTCGGTTGAATGTAAGATGTGTTCAATCGGGTATACGAAGTCTGATATCGTTGTCTTTATTTTTTATATGCATTATGTTATTAGCGCATGGGCTTAGTAAGTTGAATTAAAGGTCCTCCTTTCGAGGGGTTAAAATCCTTTACCACGATACTTTGCCGCACCTGATGACATATATTCGGTTGAATGTAAGATTGTTAGTGTTCCTAGAACATGCCAAGGATCTAATAAGCATGAAAACATGTTCACAAATTCAAAATAAGTTGCGGAATTACTTACATTGAATGGATTTGAGCTTTTAAAATTTTGAGAAGAAGATCCAAGATCCAAGATGCTTCCTTTGTTGATTCCAAGCTTTGAGTTGAAGATCTCCAGATCCTTCCTTTGTTGATTCCAAGCTTTAAGTTGAAGATCTCCAAGATCCTTCCTTTGTTGATTCCAAGCTTTTGAAGTTGTTCCCTATCACCTTTGTTGATTTCTCCAAGTGCTAGCTAACTTGATTTTGCCACAAAATCAAAGAGAGGAGGCCATAGTCACGCCCATTTTGCTTGATGAAGCTCACGCCCATTTTGTGTATTAGGGTTTCCATTTTGTTCCAAGTGTTGTATTACACATGTGAAGAGAGAGAGGGCTAGGGTTTTGTCAAAGGGTATTTACCCTTTTCACCAAAACCATGTAGTTGGGGTAATTTGGTTTCACCTAAACCAAGTGGTTGGAAAGTAAGTGGTTTTGGCATAAATGCCAACTACCCTCCCAACTACCACATAAAGTGGGCCCCACATTTGAATTCAAAATTCAAATATCTCTACGAACATTTGTCGCGGCTCGTTCCGTTTAATCTAATTAAACGAACTTTCGTCGCTAAATAATTAAATCTAATTTAATTAAATAACGATGCCTCGCAAATATATTACGAATGTCGTCTACGAATTAATTCTAAATTAATTCGCTCGTTCGCATTAAAGTCCAACTTTAATTTCGTAATGAAATCCAATTCATATTAATATATCTGATATATTAATTTTAGCCCATACGAATAAATTAAATAGAAAAATCAAATTTAACAATTAAATTTATTCTACCGATTAATTCCAAATTAATCGCGTTCTCTCTCTTCCGAACACATTTAATCCCAGATTAAATAATACCTCAATTAATCCTAGATTAATTTTCTCCATCTTAATTAATCCCAGATTAATTTCTCTCTTAATTAATCCCAGATTAATTCTAATTAAATCAACTGTCATCGGTGAATCTTTGGGAAGCGACCCAAGAGATCCCTGGATATGTTGGCAGTAAATACGGTCATCGGATTATCCGAATACGTGCGTACCTCGTACCACGTGCTTACCGATTTACAAGACATGGTTGGCTTCTAGCAAAGCACCGTGCCTACCCAATTCTCCAGAAATATTCTTACTGGAATATATAATCTATGTCAGGCGTAGTATACGTAGTATTGCGTATTGCGATCCAGTATCGGATTGTCACGTGCTAGGCCTGGGGCTGGAATGTGTCTGCCCCGTACGAAGCACATGTCGGATGTCTGGTAACTAGTCTCTATTATCGGATATACATGACCTAGTCATAATATCCCGATGACTGCAGTACTTAAGAGCACTAGTACCGTATCCTACGTGACATCATCTCCACTATGACTGGAGTGATACTTCCGTCTTGACATCACACCCAATACACTACGATTCTCAATACCCAGCAGAGGCGTACACAGAACTTTAAAGCCCTGGACGACCAAAACTAAAGCATACCGATTGTCGCAAGTATTAGCGATGCAAGTCTCAGGTTAAGACCAAATACACCTACCCTGATTTCGGACTTCCATAGACACATAGTCATACTACCAATGGAATTCCGAGGGGTCTATCCAGAGCGAAGCTGTTTTCCGTACCATCGGTAAAACACAACCTCCTATTACACTTGCATGAGTATCCTATACCCAAATATATGAGAACTATGCCGTTATGATCTCACATAACACGCACAAGTGTAATACTAGTCTATTCCGCATTATCGATGTCCAGTCTCGATAATACTACGACTAGGGATATTTAATGATTAATCCTTCGTGGACTGATACTGTCTCATATCATCTCAATCCAGGAACTAATCATAAGGACCTCCTATCATTTATACATCTAGGTGATCTAATCACAAATGATTAGAGTGCAATCTCTTTGTCACATAGTTAATTTGTACAACAACACACCATGATCTGTACAAATAGTGGCGCTATGGGTCATAATTGTCCAACAATCTCCCACTTGGCCTATAGCCAGTCACTCGAGTGTTTTACACTCGAACTATGTACGGTTCGCTCAAATTGCTGAGGAAAGGTTTTCGTCTGCGGATTTGTATGATTATCGTCTGATGCGATTTATTCGATCATCACATCGCCACGATGTATGATCCGAACGAATCAGATGAATAGTCGAAGTATATATCTGGATCGTTGATGAGACCATTAATTCTTTAGTCTGCGCTGTAGCCTAGCTCAGCTGCTAACAGAACTATATCTAATCTAATTAGATTTGTTAATGACCCAGATGGCTTGTATTGCTGCCTCAGCTGCAGCAATAACCCGCATTTGTTGTTTATTCGGTAACAGTATCTTGCTTGGAAGATTTCCAGCTCACTGTTCCGTTATTCAAACTGTATAGTACCGTTGTTTTTTATCGGTTAGGAAACTTGCAGCAGTGATCCCAGTCACTTCAAGTTCTCATTCTCCATAGTTTAAGACATCATCCTTAGTTCTCTAAGATACTAACGGATGTTCTTAATATCAATCCAGTGACTATCACTTGGATTGACCTGTTTGTGACTCCATATGCTCAAAGCGTATGAGACACCAGGTCACGTACATTTTTCAATGTACGAGTTCTCAGAGAGTGTTAACAACTTTTAAATCTATCCCAGTAGATCTTTATTCCTAGAATAAAGGTTGTTTCTCCCAAGAATTCTACGGAGAATTTCATGAAAGCCAAGCTTTCACCGATTATAATATGGGAATATCATTTCCAAGAAATGACATATCATCATTATTTAGGACATCATTGTCAGTGCGCTCCCACTAACCTCCTTATATACACAAGAATCATTTTCGTTTTGAATCAATCATACACCATTATGATTACATCAAAACGATAATTCCAAGAACCTAATGCTTGCTTCAATCCAAACATGGATCGAATAACCTGCAAACCTTGTTTGCTAGTTTTGGTACGACAAAACCGTCAGGATGTTGTAAACATCCTCCAAAAGGTTTCCTTTAAGGAAAGCGATTTTTCGGTTCAGCTGCCATATTTCATAAATGAAACATGCAGCATCAGCAAGCATTATCCAAATGGATTTAACGTGGCAACAGGTAAAAGATTTCGTTGTAATCAACACAATGTTGATAACGATACCTTCCGCTACAAGCCTAGCTTAGTACGTTGGTATGTTGCCATCCATGTATGTCTTCCTTGAAGACTTATATAGTACCAATAGGCACAATGCCTTGCGGTAACAACTAGTGTCCAAACATAGTTGATATACATGGAATCCATTTCGGACTCATGGCACTTTGCCATAATAGGGAGTCGATACCTTGTATCACTTCCTCACGCGTAGTCAGTTCGTATTCCTCAACAAGATTGACATCTTTATGAGGTGAGATCAGAAACCCATACCCCAGGTTGTTTTCTGACTCTCTCCGACCTACGCGGTTCTTGTGTATTCGAAGATTACTGGTACAGTTTCATCCTTGATGAACTGTTTGTGTTCCATTAAGGACTAGGTGCCTTGAACAGTATTACTCCGATTTTCATCGAGTTTTACTATCCTCCCACTTACCACTGCATATCGGTATTCCTCTTAGGAAAAACGCATGGTGAGCAACAATTACATTGTTCTCATGTGAGATGTATAAGTACTATACTTTGGTTTCCTTAGGATAACCTACAATTAGGCACTTATCCAATTTGGGTTCTAGTTTGGTATCATCCAAACATATGCCTAGCATTCCCAAATCATCAGGAGTGAGAAAGCCCAGTTTCTTTCCTGTTCATATCTAATATGAAATCTGTCAAACAGATTTTCATGGAACCTTATTCAAAATAAGTATTGCACTGTTAAATGCTTATCCTTTGAAGGAAAATGGTAGCTCAGAGCGACTCATGATTAACCTTATCATGTCTAACAAAATTTGGTTTCTCCGTTCGGACACACCGTCAAACTGACGTGTTCCGGGAGAAGTCCTCATTGAAAGAATACTATACTCTTTCAAGTATATGAGAAACTTATTGCTTAAGTATTTTCATCATGGTCAAACCGTGATGTTTTAATAATACTTTAGCCGATCTGTTCGTCTATTTCGTGTCGAAACTCTAAAAGTTTCCGATTTGTGTTCTTCAAAGAAACACAACCATAACGCGATGCCACATCCGTAAAGGTCACGAAATATTCATATCCACCTCTAGCCTAGCTAGACATGGGCCCACTTACGTCACTATGAACAAGGGCTAATAGATCGGTGGCACTTACACTTTTACCAAGTAAAAGTATTTTAGGTACTTTACCTAATGAACTAGATTCGTAGACATCATTTGAATGGAATCAAATCCGTCCTAGTATCCACTCTTCAAAAGTGTGGATATACGAGTCTTGTTTAATGTGTCCCAGACAACACTGCCACAAATAAGTCTTATCTGATCAAATCAGTTTGAGCTATTTGTTCGTCATATTATATGTTTGAGATTTATTTATATTCAAAATATAAATACTGTTATTCACATCTAATGTGTTTATCTCAATATCATCTTTATAAAATAAAACACTTTAGTGTTCTAGAATATAAAGTATACTCGCAACGAGTTATACTCGATATAGAGATAATATTTCTAGTCAAACTAGTTACATTATAACAGTTTCCTAATTTAAGTACACACCAAAGGGTAGTTCCTAAACTTAGGTATCTGCGGTTGAAACAGCGACTTTCGTCCCGTTTCCTATTCGCAGATTAATCTCAATTGAAGTCAGTATCCTGCTCATAGCAGATTCTGCACATCAATGCATATTTATGTACCACTTTTAGTATCTAAAATCCAATTTTAATACTAGTAGTGAACATATTTATGACAAACATATTTGAAGTCAGAGCCTTGCCCGTCTTCAATTCCTTCATGTCTGCTTTGTCCATACGGCAGTCATGCTTCAATGACCCCGTTTGCCACAATTTAGGCAGACATCTGGGATATGTCCTTTATCTTCCTAGAAGATTATAATGATTTTGCCTTTGCCCTTTTTCATATTCCAGAAGTCTTTGGCCAAGCCTTGGCCTTCTAGAATATCGAAGTAGGGTGCGCCTTGCGCTTCTTGCCTTATTGCAAACTTTGACTTTGGTCTCCTTGAGAATAGTCCATTAACTCTCCAAGAGTTGTTTATTGCAATTTAATACTTCTAAGATCTAAGAATAGATCTATGAAGATCCTTCAATTCTCTTCATACATACTTAAGGATCTAATCCTTAGTTCTGATTAGGAAATTAAGGAGTCATTATGGCAAGCATAATGGATTAAGCACTAAAGTTATCATCACATGAATCTTCCAAAGATCATGCTCTACTATTTGCTTAACTCATGGCTTAGGCCTAGATGTTATTTTATCAAATAAAGTAACTTCTTAGTTTCAGGACTATCCTGAAATTTATTCCCAATTTGAAAATTAAAGTCGTCTAAACACATTTTCTCTAGGATAATGTTTTAAACACTAATCTTTCAATTTAATCTTGATTCTAATAGTCCAACTATTTAATCAACGATTTCAGGTACAATCTAATGTAATGATTACTATAGTCTAACTATATAACTTATTACAATTTTATTGGTTAAAATCAAATATATATTGATTACTATAATCCAATTATATATCATTATAAATGATTGGTAAAATCCAAATATATTGATTACTATAATCCAATTATATAATCAACTATAAATGAAGTAGTTTGAATACAGTCTAACTGTTAAATTAAAACAACTATTAAATATTAGTCCAACTAATATATAATATATTTGACGAATGATATTTGATTGAGCGCGTATGGCAAGTAATAAAACGAATATTGCAAATTTAATTCTTGCCTCCCACTATTTTTCGGCGAGCCTCTAACCCTCTGTCGAGTACTCGGGAAACCTAGTTTCCTAGTGGGCTAGGATCCCGTTAAATAACACACAATCTTGACTTTGGCCAACAAATTGTATGATACTTAACTAGGTAGATCTCTAAGATCAATTGGATCCCATCCAATTCCTAGATCCAGTAGGTGGACATCCAAGTCCGAAACATATATTTTATATATGCCAATATATCGAATATATTACCTAACCTTTTTCCTCTGAATCAACTAAGCCTTGGCTTTGGCACAACAAACTTAATGATCCCAGTTAAGCGGAACCCATTGACATGGAAAGCTTCGTAATCAATGTCGATGGACAAGAAGTGATCTTGACTTTGGCCAACAAATCACAACTTGGACAAGACACCGATATGGAACAAAACTCTCATGATTCAAACACATCCGCAATTGACAAAGGTCTTGACTTTGGCCAACAAACCAATGCCAACTTTGGATCTTGAGTAAGAATCACTCAACGGAAGGAAAAACGCTTAATATGATTTGAGGGTTTTTCGCGTGCAAATTGGCAACCAATTTATTATCTTTGTTAAGGTCTCATCATCATCACACCCCTTAAAATAATCATTCTAAATACATAATAAGCGCGTATAAATAAATAAATTAATAATGATATGCGGATGGATATGTCACAAATTGTTCCTAGAACAAATCACTCCACTTTTCCTCTCCCCGGCTAGAACTATTCTAACTTCTACCCAATTACAAAATACAATAAAGAAACCTCATTTACATTGAGGGGAATAGGTGAGAAGAGAAATACAATGAGAAAGGAGATAAAAGGCTGGACACGTAGGTCCAATTTATAAATTCTAAATTATTACAACAATTTCCAAAACTGCCCTTGCCCTTCTAATATCCATCTGATATACATTATTCATACAACACATTCATGTATTCATACAAATCATGTTATTCAATCAATCTAATCCAATTAATTAATCTTTGAATTAATGACCATATAATGTTCATACAACGATTTGATTTGCGTGAGTCAAACTCGTTTAAGAATAAATACTCAAAGTAAGTATTCTTTAATTATATTGAACTACAACTTTAAATCCAATTTATTTGTATTCAATACTAATTCCAATTTAATTCAAATTAAATATTTACACTTACTTATAAGCCTTAAAGACTTGGATTCCAAATCCAATCTTAATGGGTCTCAAAGGCCCAATAACATCCAATGTCATTTTAATTAAAGTCCAATGGGCTTTTAATTAATTCTTAAGGCATGGGCTTTGGCCATAATGGATCAAACCCAAAATGCCAGGCCCAATAGGAATCACCCTATTGCCAACAAATCAATTTAGGCCCATTAGGCCAATTAAATTCTTTAAAGGGCCAAGTGATATATTTGGACCTTATGGAATTGGTTTTGGGCCCAATTGGATCCAATCCAAAAGTCCAAAACCAAACTTAGTCAAACCAAGCCCATTAAGCCCAAATACACACTTTTAGCCCATTACATAATTAAAGGCTTATTAACATAATTATAATATTCTAAATATCACAATTATTTTAATTAAAGTGTATTAGCCATGATTAATTAATTAAACTCAATATTTCCAAAATACCAATTAACTTAATTAATCATGCTTAATCCATCAATTCATGCTCAACACAAATTGAAGCCAAAACATCATTTCATGCTCAACACAAATTGAATCCTAAAATTCATCATTTCATGCTCAACATGCTCTTTGATTATAACATAAACATTATTGACTTTGATTCTAATCCAATCAAACCAACAATCAACATTTAAACATGCATTTAAACACATCATTTCATGTTACAAAAATCAAAAAATTGGCCCAGTTCACTGCAGTAGTTTCGGCCAAGATAATAATTTTTTAACTTTGGATTCATTTGATTTGTTTCAAATCTAATCATGCATAACTCTAAGTTATCATATTCTAAGCATGCTCAAAGCATCAATTTGAAAGAATAATGCTCAAAACACAAAAGCCCCAAATTTTAGTCTCATAAACCCTAAAATTTCCATGCTTAAAATTGCCTCTGATACCATTGTTAGTGTTCCTAGAACATGCCAAGGATCTAATAAGCATGAAAACATGTTCACAAATTCAAAATAAGTTGCGAAATTACTTACATTGAATGGATTTGAGGTTTTAAAATTTTGAGAAGAAGATCCAAGATCCAAGATGCTTCCTTTGTTGATTCCAAGCTTTGAGTTGAAGATCTCCAAGATCCTTCCTTTGTTGATTCCAAGCTTTAAGTTGAAGATCTCCAAGATCCTTCCTTGTTGATTCCAAGCTTTTGAAGTTGTTCCCTATCACCTTTGTTGATTTCTCCAAGTGCTAGCTAACTGATTTTGCCACAAAATCAAAGAGAGGGAGGCCATAGTTCACGCCCATTTTGCTTGATGAAGCTCACGCCCATTTTTGTATTAGGGTTTCCATTTTGTTCCAAGTGTTGTATTACACATGTGAAGAGAGAGAGGGCTAGGGTTTTCTCAAAGGGTATTTACCCTTTTCACCAAAACCATGTAGTTGGGGTAATTTGGTTTCACCTAAACCAAGTGGTTGGAAAGTAAGTGGTTTTGGCATAATACCAACTACCCTCCCAACTATCACATTAAAGTGGCCTCACATTTGAATTCAAAATTCAAATATCTCTACGAACATTGTCGCGCGCTCGGTTCCGTTTAATCTAATTAACGAACTTTCAACGCTAAATAATTAAATCTAATTAATTAAATAACGATGCCTCGCAAATATATTACGAATGTCGTCTACGAATTAATTCTAAATTAATTCGCTCGTTCGCATTAAAGTCCAACTTTAATTTCGTAATGAAATCCAATTCATTTAATATATCTTCTAATATTAATTTTTTCGCCCATACCTAAATAAATTAAATAGAAAACTCGAATTTAACAATTAAATTTATTCTAGCAATATTATTCCAATTAATCGCTTTCTCTCTTCGTTCGAACACATTTAATCCTAGATTAAATAATACCTCAATTAATCCTAGATTAATTTTCTCCATCTTAATTAATCCCAGATTAATTATCTCTCTAATTAATCCCAGATTAATTCTAATTAAATCAACTGTCATCGGTGAATCTTTAGGAAGCGACCCAGAGATCCCTGGATATGTTGGCAGTAAATACGGTCATCGGATTATCCGAATACGTGCGTACCTCGTACCACGTGCTTACCGATTTACAAGACATGGTTGGCTTCTAGCAAAGCACTGTGCCTACCCAATTCTCCAGAAATATTCTTACTGGAATATATAATCTATGTCAGGCGTAGTATACGTAGTATTGCGTATTGCGATCCAGTATCGGATTGTCACGTGCTAGGCCTGGGGCTGGAGTCCTGTCTGCCCCGTACGAAGCACATGTCGGATGTCTGGTAACTAGTCTCTATTATCGGATATACATGACCTAGTCATAATATCCCGATGACTGCAGTACTTAAGAGCACTAGTACCGTATCCTACGTGACATCATCTCCACTATGACTGGAGTGACACTTCCATCTTGACATCACACCCACTACTCTACGATTCTCAATATACCCAGCATTGGCGTACACAGAACCGGTTAAAGCCCTAGATGACCAAAACTAAAGCATACCGATTGTCGCAAGTATTAGCGATGCAAGTCTCAGGTTAAGACCAAATACACCTACCCTGATTTCGGACTTCCATAGACACATAGTCATACTACCAATGGAATTCCGAGGGGTCTATCCAGAGCGAAGCTGTTTTCCGTACCATCGGTAAAACACAACCTCCTATTACACTTGCATGAGTATCCTATACCCAAATATATGAGAACTATGCCGTTATGATCTCACATAACACGCACAAGTGTAATACTAGTCTATTCCGCTTTATCGATGTCCAGTCTCGATAATACTACGACTAGGGATATTTAATTATTAATCCTTCGTGGACTGATACTGTCTCATATCATCTCAATCCAGGAACTAATCATAGGGACCTCCTATCATTTATACATCTAGGTGATCTAATCACAAATGATTAGAGTGCAATCTCTTTGTCACATAGTTAATTTGTACAACAACACCATGATCTGTACAAATAGTGACGCTATGGGTCATAATTGTCCAACAAAGATGTGTTCAATCGGGTATACGAAGTCCGATATCGTTGTCTTTATTTTTTATATGCATTATGTTATTAGCGCATGGGCTTAGTAAGTTGGATTAAGGTCTTCCATTTCGAGGGTTTAAAATCCTTTACCACGATGCTTTGCCGCGCCGGATGATGTTATTCGGTTGAATGTAAGATGTGTTCAATCGGGTATACGAAGTCCGATATTGTTATCTTTATTTTTATATGTATTATGTTATTAGTGCATGGGCTTAGTAAGTTGGATTAAAGGTCCTCCATTTCGAGGGGTTAAAATCCTCTACCACGATGCTTCGCCGCGCCGGATGACATATATTCGGTTGAATGTAAGATGTGTTCAATCAGGTATACAAAGTATGATATCGTTGTCTTTTTATATGCATTATGTTATTAGCGCATGGGCTTAGTAAGTTGGATTAAAGGTCCTCTATGTCGAGGGGTTAAAATCCTTTACCACGATACTTTGATGCACCTTTTAGCCCGTTATTATTTATTAGGTGTCATTTATTCATCCGTTCACGTATGTGTCATGTTATTTACTGCATTTTGGAGGTCACTGCTGTAACCCCGTTCGAACGCGTTTCAGAACGCCGTACTAACCCATGTTTTCTGTCTCCGTTCGTTCGAATACGTTTACGAACGCGAACCTTCTGTTTACCGTTCGAACGCGGCTACGAACTCCGCACGAACGCCCACGGTAAACAGGCCATCTTCCATCACATCGCATGCGCTCATTTTGTCATTTACCTTTTTTATTGTTCATGTTCTCGCATTTAGTCATTTATTGTGTTCACAAGAGCACATGTTCGTTTCCATGATGCATGTTTACATGGTAGTTATCTACTTATGCTTCCACATTCATCCATTCAACATGTTCATGAAGTTGTATGCCTGCCGTATTTCAATTCATCTTTATGCATGCAAATTCGAACATAGATTATATGCAAATAGGTTGTATGCAAATTGGGACATAGATTATATGCAAATATGTTATATGCAAATTCGTAAATAGGTTATATGCAAACTTATACATGCGAACTTAGGAGTAAATTATCCTTGGAAATAAATTTTTCTTGGGTTTGGTTAAATTATTGCACAAATCATTTTATTACAAGTGGCATAAGTTAGGGACCATTCCGAACCCAACGGTTTGAGGTCTTCCCTTGCGAGGGGTGCGGCCTTAAATAATTTTCCCGGTTCACACCGGGTGGTGACTCCAATATTCTCCGGTTTAGTCCCCGCAGGCTACTCCGTACTCCCAACTAGGCCGCGAGTCTAGAACAACATGCGTCGCCCAGTTTCTGTGTCCTAGAGCTGGGAGGTGACTCCTTTATTCTCCGGTTTAGTCCCCCGCGGGCTAATCCGTACTCTCTACGGGCTGCGAGCCCAACAGTGTCGTGGTCGCCGAACATCATAGGCATAGGGGTAAACCCCGTTTCTCTCCTACAGCTTTCCCATTTTGTAGCTTATTGGTTCTTGGAATTTGCCAATGCACCACTATTATGGAAATAAAATGATAGTGATTTATCCATATCTGGAAAAACTTCTAGATCTCCTAAGAATTTTCGAAGCTAGACTGCTTCCTTAGATGCTTCTCAAGCTAAAGAGAGGTTAGATGCTTCCTTAGATGCTTCTCAAGCTAAAGAGATTTGTCCATATTTCATATGGAGTCTATCCAACAGACTTTGACGGAACCTTATTCAAAATAAGTATTGCACTATTTAATGCGTATCCCCAGAAGGAAATTGGTAGCTCTGTGCGACTCATCATTGACCTTACCATGTCCAACAAAGTTCGGTTTCTCCGTTCGGACACACCGTTCAATTGAGGTGTTCCGGGAGGAGTCCACTGTGAAGGAATACCATATTCTTTCAAGTAATTTTGAAACTCATTGCTTAAGTATTCTCTACCATGATCTGACCGCAATGTTTTAATACTTTCGCCAGTCTGTTTTTCTACTTCGTGTCGAAACTCTTTGAATTTCTCAAAAGTTTCCGACTTGTGTTTCATAAAATACACATAACCATAACGCGATGCATCATCCGTAAAGGTTACGAAGTATTCATATCCACCTCTAGCCTGGCTAGACATGGGCCCGCAAATGTCACTATGAATGAGGGCTAACAGCTCGGTGGCACGTACACATTTACCACTAAAAGGTGTATTAGGCATTTTTCCTAATAAACAAGATTCGCAGACATCATATAAATTAGGATCAAATCCATCCAAGTATCCATACTTCGAAAGTGTGGATATACGAGTTCTGTTAATGTGTCCCAGACGAGAATGCCACAAATAAGTCTCATCTGTTTTACTCAATTTAAGCATTTTATTTGTCATGTTATATGTTTGAGATTCGTTTATATTCAAATTATAATGACCATTACTCACATATGCTGTACATATCAAAACATCATCTTTATATACAAAACACCCAGTATTCCGGAATACAAAGGTATACCCGCATCGGGTTAAACTAGATACAGAGATGATATTCCTAGTCAAACTAGGTACAAAATAACAGTCCCTTAATGTAAGTACATGCCCCGAGGGCACATTCAAAACATAGGTGCCAACGGCCAAAACGGGGACTCTCGTATTATTTTCGACTCGCAGGTCGATCTCTCCTGAAGCCAGTCTCCTGCTAATTTGCAAATCCTGCACATTAGTACATATGTGAGTACCACATCCAGAATCAAAAAACCTAATTTTTAAAACCAGTAATGGACATGTTTATTTCAATAACAAACATACCTGAAGCCGAAGGCTTGCCCACCCTCGCTTCCTTCAAGTTCGCCTGGTACTTACGGCAGTCACGCTTCCAGTGATCTCGTTTTCCACAGTGTAGGTAGACGTCTTGGGATATGTCATTTGTCTTCCCAGAAGACTGTGATGATTTAGCCTTGCCCTTCTTCTTTTTCTTCTTTATACCCCCAGAAGCCTTCGGCCAAGCCTTGGCCTTCTTGGATGTCGAAGTAAGATGCGTCTTGCGCTTCTTTCCTTTTTGAAGCTCTGGCTCTGCCTCTTTCAGCATAGCCATTAACTCTCCAAGAGTTTTCTCTTGGTTCATCATATTATAGTTTATGATGAACCCGCCCCAACAATCGGGCAAAGACTATAAGATCAAATCTATGGAAGTCTCGGCCTTGAAGGTAATGCCCAGCTGACCTAGATGTTCGATGTCAGCAATCATATGCGATATGTAGTGTTCGACAGATGTACCCTCTGACATACGCGAGCAAAAGAGCTTCTTCTGCAACTCATACTTCTGAGATCTAAGATTAGATCTATGAAGATCCTTTAATTTCAACATCATGTTATAAGGATCCAATCCTTTTTTCTGACAACGAAATTGAGGAGTCATTACAGCAAGCATGATGGATTGAGCAGTAGCGTTATCATCACGGTGAGTCTTCCAAATCTCACGCTCCACTGGCTACTCAAGTCCGGGCTCAGGCCCAAGATGTCTCTCTATCAAATAGAACAACTTATCAGCTCCTATGACTATCCTGAGATTCATCTCCCAATCTGGAAAATTTGAGTCGTTAAAGACATTCTGGCCCATGATTATGTCCCTAACGCTAATCTTTCCAGCCATCTTGATTGTTATAGTCAAACTATCCAATCAACAATTTTGGGTACACTCAAATGCAATGGTCACTATAGTCCAACTAGATAACCAACTACAAATGGAGTAGTGTTGAGTACAATCTAATTGTTCAAAGAAAATAATAAAATAATATTAGTCCAACTAATATTTATAATGACGATAAATAATAAAAGAGTGCGCGTATTATGGAGTATTAAACGAAATTGTAAATTTAATATTAGCCTCCCACTAATTTTCGGCGAGCCTCTAACCCTCCGTTGAGTACTCAGGAAACCTAGTTTCCTAGTGGGCTAGGATCCCGTTAAATAATACACAACCTTGACTTTGGCCAAAAAGCTGTATAAAATTTAACTAGGTAGATCTCTAAGATCAATTGGATCTCATCCAATTCATAGATCTGGTATGTGGACATCCAAGTCCAAAACATATATCCAATATATTTCCTAACCAGTTTCCTTTGAATCAAATAAGCCTTGGCTTTGGCTCAACAAGCTTAATGATTCCAGTTAAGCGCGACCAATTGACAGTGGGAAAACTTCGTAATCCACGTCGATGAACAGAAGTGACCTTGACTTTGGCCAACAAGCCACAACTGCCCAAGACATGCGATGTTAACAAAGCTTTCATGGTTCAAACACATCCACGATGGACAATGATCTTGACTTTGGCCAACAAATCAAAGCCAATCTTGGATCTTGAGAGAGAACCACTCAATGGAAGGAAACGCTTAATATTAAATGTGAGGGCGTTTTCATAAATTGGCAACCAATTTATTATCTTTGATTAGGTCTCATCATACACCCTTAAACATGAATTCTAAAAGCATAATAAGGAAAGATAAATTTAATAATGATATGCGGATGGATATATAATACAATTTGTTCATAGAACAAATCTCTCTATTTTCTCTCTCCCGCTAGCACTTTACATTCTTCTAAAACCCAATTACATACCACTATAAGAGACCCCATTTTCATTGAGGGGAATTGGTGAGAAGAGAAATACAATGAGAATGAGAGGTGATAGGCTGGACACGCAGGTCCAATTTCAAATAAATACCATATTTACAACAATTTCCAAAATTGCCCCCACTGATCTAATATCCATCCGATATACATTATTCAAACAAATACATCCAAGTATTCACACATAGCATTTTGTCAATCAATCTAATCAATTAATTAGTTCTTCAATTAATGACCATCCAATGTTAATACAATGATTTGATTTGCGCGAGTCCAACTCGTTAAAGAATAAATACTCAAAGTAGTAATCTTGAATTATATCGAACTACAATATTAAATCCAATTTTAATTGTATTCAATACTAATTGAAGTGTAATTCCAAATTAAACAATTATACTTATTATTTTAATGTCTTTCTAGACTTGGATTCCAAATCCAATCCAAATGGCCTCAAAGGCCCATTTAGCATCCAATGCCAATTCGATTAGGTCCAATGGGCTTTCAATTAATTCTTTAGGCATGGACTTTTAGCCATTATGGATCAAACCCATAATGCCTTGGCCCATTTAGGAATCACCATATGCCAAAAATTAATTTTGGCCCATTAGGCCCAATTAAATTATTAAAGGCCCAAAAGTCATATTTTGGACTTTATGGAAATGGTTTAGGCCCAATTGAATCCAACCCAATTGTCCAAAACCAAACTTGGCCCAACCAATCCCATTAGCACAAATATAACCAAATTAGATTAATAGAATATTCCAAATATTTCATTAATTCAATTTAAGTGTAATTAACACAACTAATTAATTAATCTAATATTTCCAAAACATTAATTAATCTAATTAATCATGCTTTATCATTCCAATTCATGTCCAACACAAATTAAAGCAAAATCAAGTCTCCAACAACATGCATCTCACGGCAATAAGCAAGAAATTAACATTCAATTTGATTTCAATCCAATTAAATCAACAATTAACATTCAATTTCAAGCCATTAACACATCCAAGTGTCTAATTTCAAAAAATCACCATGAGATAATCCTAGGGTACATTCGGCCATGCTAAGGATTTTAGGAAAATTTGATCTAATCAATTTTTAACAATCCAATGATGCACAACTCTAAGTTATCATCATCTAACATCAACCAAACACTCAATTTAGAATTATCATGCTCCAACCAAAAATACCCAAATTAAAGTAATGAACCCTAGATTTCAAATCAAGTTTAGAAGGCTCTAGATACCATTGTTAGTCTCTAAGACATGCTTCCAAGATCCTAAACATGATTTGATTGTGAAATTAACAAGTTAAGTTGTGGAAATACTTACATTGTTCTTGGGTGAAATTCGAAATTTCTTTGCTAAGATGAAGCTCCAAGCTTTTGATTTGTTGTTTGAACTTTGGGTGAGTTTCCCTATCACCTTGTAAGACTCTCCAAGTGCTAGCTTGTTTGAAGAATTGAAACAAAATTTCAACACAAGAGGGAGAAGCTTTCGGCCAAAGGAACATGAAGAGATAATAGTTTTTTTAAGTTTCCAAAACTTGGTTGTTGAGAGTTTAATGCATCCAATTTATTAAAGCCAACAACTTCCATCAAATGTGAAAAGTTGATGTAAGTCAAGTGGGTCCTACCACTTTTAAATTCCAAATTTAAGTTGGCTTCTCCAACACACAATTAGACTTGGGCCCGGGTTCGTTTAATTTCGAATTAACGAATTTGTCGTCGCGATATAATTAAATCTAATTTAATTAAATAATTATGCCTAGCAAAATTATTACGATAGTCCCTTACGAATTAATTCAAAATTAATTTGTTCGCCCGAATTAAAATCCAATTTTAATTTCGTATTGAAATCCAATTTCAATTAATATATCCGATATATTTATTTTATTGATTAATTCTAAATTAATCGCGTTCTCTCTTCTATACGAATTTAATCCCAGATTAATTCTTGCCATAATTAATCCCAGATTAATTTTCTCTCTCATAATTAATCCTAGATTAATTTTATATGAGTCAAATGTCATTGGTGAATCTTTGGGAAGCGACCCAAGAGATTCCTGGATATGTTGGCAGTAAATTTGGTTGATAGACTATCTGAACATGTGTGTACCTCGTACCACATTCTCACCGATTTACAAGACATGGTTGGCTTCTAGCAAAGCATCGTGCCTACCCAATTCTCTAGAAATATCCACCGAGGAATATAATCTGTATCAGGCATAGTAATACTGTGTAATGCGTAATACAATCCAGTATCGGATGTCACATGCTAGGCCTAGGGCTGGCTCTGTGTCTGCCCTGTCTGAAGCATATATCGGATCCTGAGCAACTAGTCTCTGTAATCGGATAATCATGACCTAGTCATACTATCCCGATAACTGCAGCATTTAAGAGTACTAGTTTTGTATCCTATGTGACCATCATCTCCGTATGACTGAAGTGATACTCCCATCTTGACATCACATCCAATACACTACTATTCTCAGTAAACCCAATAGAGGCGTACACATAACCTATTAAATCTCCAGACGACCAATACCAAAGTAAACTGATTATCGCAAGTAATAGCGATGTAAGTCTCAGGTTAAAGATCACATACACCTACCCTGATTCAGATTCCCATAGACACATAGTCATACTACCAATGGGATTCCGAGTGGGTCTATCCAGAGCAAAACTGTTCCCGGTCCAACGGCTAACAGAACCTCTTATTACACTTGCATAAGTATCCAATACCTAAATATATGAGAACTATGTCGTTAAGCTTCCATAACGCGCAGAAGTGTAATACTAGTTTATTCCGTATTATCGATGTCCAGTCTCGATAATACTACGACTATGGATATTTAATGATTAGATCATTCATAGATTAATATTGTCTCATATCTTATTAATCCGATTTAACCATATGGACTTTTATCATTATTTTATATCCAAGTAATCCAATTACAATAATGATAAAATAGCATTTTCCTTTTGTCACATAGTTAATTTGTACAAAAATACAATGTCTTTTATAAATAGTGATGCTATGGGTCATAATTGTCCAACTCCTTGTTCCAGAGTCTTTAACCAATTAAGAATGACCACCAGAAAATCTACCCAGGATTAATATCCTGAATATGAAAGCCATCGGTAAACAATAATAGTAAGTTAGAGATACATTAAGAATTTATTATTTATTTTTAATATAACAGCCCGATAATTTCGATGACTACTAAGTCATGGATGGTATAGTACATGATATATCATGTTCAAGCATGTATGTGTTCATGAAATTACTTTTTGGACATTCGATAAATTCCTAGAAGTTCTGGTACGAAAGTTACTCTATATTCTATTTCGACGACTACTAAGTCTTGGATGACATAGTACATGATATGAATCATGTTTAAGCATGTATGTGTTCATGAAATTACTTTTTGGACATTCGAAAAATTTCTTGCAGTTCCGGTACGAAAGTTACTCTATGTTCTATTGGAAACAACTCTTAGTATCTAGGCCGTAACTTTTTCATACGATCTGTAATTTTTATTAATTATATATCGTCGAAAAGCTAAGACCGAGACCTAAAACATCCACGTTGGATATTTTTCAAAATGTGAATCAGAAATAGGTCACAAATCATGATTTACGTGGATGCTACAATAAAATTCAGGAATAAACTAGAATTGGGTGATGTGGCAAATTTTGGGCCACTCATTTGCAAAAAATAAAAATAAAAATAATCATCCATTGCACTATAAATATGAAACACTAGTCATCATCTTCTCTTCTCCTTAGGTCACGAATTTGTGTCCCCAAAATAACTTCAAATTCTTTCATTTTCTTAGGCCAAGCTGAAGCAAAAATTGATTATTTCAACTCCTCTTCATGCAAGTAAGCTTCTTTTTCTTCTTCCTTCCTCTAATCTTGTGTTTATGGCATGAATCCTCTTCCCATAAATTTGAACTAGAAAAATCCTAGAAATTTCTTTTTTGTATTTTAGCTTCAAAAGTGTTGCTAACATACATATTTAAGCAATTCATTATAGCATTGAGCATGGATTGAGCTTCTTTTTGTGAATGCCTAATTTTTCCCTAAGGATAGGGGCTGACCAAAATTGTTATGATCTAGGGGTTATTTTTGTTGCTTTGATGAAAATTAATGATGAAGTATGCTTGGAATGATGTTTGATATAAGTTTATTTTGGTTTAAGTTGAAAATTTAAAATTGCATATCAAATTAGGAAATTAAGCATGTTTTATAGGTTATGAAGAGTTCTTATAATACTGCAAATTCTATTAGGGGTCATTGGATTGGAAGAATTAAATGAGAAGGTGAAATAAGAAATTTAAGTAACGGTGTTGGGTTAGGATGCTTTTCAGACAGGTTGTAAAGATTTGCTTATAAGTCAAGTTTGTGATGTCCGATTGATGAAGTGTAAATTTTTAGTAAACTAGACACATAAGGTAATAACATATCCAAAATTTAGAATTTTGGACGTAAGATGAGACCGGATCAAAATTTTGAAGTCGGGCTATATGCTGCCCCTGTGCCCAGTTTTTTCCAGTTGCACAGCCCCTGAAATTCAGTACATAACATTAGTTGCCAGTATCGGAATTGAGAACCGTAAAAACTGACATAAAATAGATACATTAAGGATCATCTCTATAAACCTTCAGCTTCAGATTCGATCCTGATTAATCATAGTGAATTTTCAAAGTTATACATCAAGCATTGAATTTTCTAACGATTAGTAAAATATATATTTCCGCTACCGTACCTGTACAACTCCAAATCTAAGCCCGTAAAATTCATAGATACCATAGATATTTTCAATGTTCAAGTAGATTTGGCATTCATTTATTGTACATGCTTTCATGTCATAAGTAAATATTATAAGTTATAAGAAAGAGAACTAACGGTTACTTTGACTTTAGATCGACGTCAAAGTACCCGACTTTTCATAGCACTGTGAGTGGATACTTTTCTTTCAAAGTTGATTTTTATTTATTTATTTTTGATTAAGACTTACTTTTATGCACAATAGGGCGTTAGCCAAATTTATTTTTCAGATGTTTTATAAATGAGAATATTTTGAGAAATCATGGTATTAAAAATATGATATGGATTTGATTTTTAGAGGTATTGGGGAAAAACCCACCTTAGATGTGACTTAAGGAATTGACAGACACAGATAACGTGTGCACACGTAATTTAGGACTAGGGATGACAGATGTCCCTAGATCCTAGATTCAGGGCAGGGGGACGGTGAGACATAACGCCCCTAGACCCCAGATTCATAGCCAGGAGGGTAGCATAGATCCTCACCCCCGGCTCCAGTTCAGTGGCTTGGAAGACGGCGAGACGTAACGCCCTCATATTTCCAGATTTTCAGAGACAGATTGTTCACAGATTCAGATTTTAAGAAAAATAATTTGAAAGAGTTTTCAAGAGAAATTATTTTATGAGAATTTCATATATTTACAAACATAAAGTAGTTTTTCAGAAAGGTTTTCCAGAAAGAGAATTATTTTTAGATAAGAAAAGATGATTTCCTTGAGATGAATTTGATTTTAGAATAATGGATTTTCAAAAAGTATTTTAGTTTCGGTTTTATACTGTCCACTCACTAGATCGTTCAAACAATCTAACCCCTTACTCAAGTTTCTTTGTTTTGCAGGTTACTCGAAGGACGAGCTCGAGAGGATAGATACTGATGGCAGTCACGAGGGTATTTGAGTCCACTAGGTCAAGTCAAGTTGAAGTATAGTCATGTATCATGCATATTGTATAGTAAAGATTATATGTATAAAATGGTTAATGTGTCATGAATAAAAATTGTAGAAGAAGTACATTTGAGTATACAGTTATCAGTATTAAAGTTCTCTGCATGTTTTTGTTTAGGCAATGATCCCATATATAAGTCACATTTGAGTAAGAGTTGTAGTAAGGATCACAGTCAGCAAGTCAGAGGCTCAAGTAAGCATCTCCAGGAGAGGGATGTTACAAAAATGGTATCAGAGCATGGTCTATGAAGTCAGTGACTACAGTGGGTAGAGTGCTAGGGTCTTTCATACGTAGTATGCCAGGGGTACTAGTATACGAGGAACTACCTCTCCAGTATCTGATCCTCGAGTACGTCCTCAAGCTATATAGGCATGTTAGTAAAGAATTCCCAAGGTATTCAATAGTATTCTTCATGAAGCAATTATATTCTTTGTTCTAGTTGAAAATCCTTCTGTAATCATTTTGAGTTACTAGTAGAAGTTCAAGATAAGCTATGAGAACATATAGTGAAATTCTAAGAATATTCACTCCAGAGAGTGGGAAGAGAAAGCTATAAAAGAAGGAAAAAATGATGTACATATATTTAAAGCAACTAGAGACAAAGAAAAGTAAAGAGATATAATGAGATAATAATAGTAATGTGAATAGAGTAAGCCTGAGCAAGAATAAAAGATGCTAGATAATCTCGAGTAAGGTTCCTTCCTTCCAAATAAGATTTCTTTCCTCCTCAGAAAATTCCTTCAGGAAGATCCAATAGCCTTTGAGTACCTCTTAGAGATAACTAGTTCCCCTGAATAACGAAGGATAGTCAGAAAGACAAGAAAAATAAGAAATTTGGATTAGTCGTGGGAGTTTCTGATAGACATGAGATGTTACAAAGGAGATGAAGATTCTAAATACCCAAACCCATGCACATAAGCAAACAAAATGATTAATTGCTTTAGTCAATAACCTGATATAGAAACGACCTTAAGCTACCTAGATTTATAACTTCTCAGTAGTATTGGTTAAGGAAGTTGTCCTGACGGGGCCTATCTCATACCTATATTATATGAGTAATAGACTATATCAGGACATAGATTACCAGAACAAGGACATCGATCACTGTCGAGACGTAAAATTCTTACCACATCCTTAACTAGTATAGATAAAAATAACCATAAGGAAGCTCAACGGTGGTATATCCTAAGACAGAGACAAAAGACAATGAGAGATAGATCACCCAGAAAAGGTCCACAAAAGTTTCTCAAGTTAGAAAAGGAAGAACCCGACACAAGTAAGCAGGGGCAAGTTTGCAATACTATCAAGAATCCATAGATCATACCAATGCCAGTAGAAATCCATGTGAGTTTACAAGGACATACCCATGAGATTGGACATACTCAAGAGTTAACAAGAGTACCGGTATGGACAATAAGATCAAATGTCATAGCTGCAGCCTATAGCAAAAGCAGAGGTCTAGAAAATAGTAATAGGAATGAACCACCACTACCATTGGCAGTATGGCTTAGAGTCAAGAGATATGGTATGGAAATAAGTAAGAAGGATGTGGAAAGTAACAAGGAAATTCAGTGCATATAGTAATAGAGATGGCATAATTTTAGACAGTAACGTAAATAGAGACCTCAGAATAGTTGATAAAAGTTGTGGAACTTTGAGACATGGAGAAGTCAATGCAGATCCCAACAGAATATATGATAACTCTTATGTCCAGTAGTCCCGACCCCAGTAAATATATAGATACCTAACCAGATCATCAATGAGCCTAGAAAATTCACAGTAATGAGTATTCTCATATCTATAGGGCATACATATAGTCGATGTTGGGGTTTTGGGCAAAATACCCCAGTTACACAGCAGAATGCGGAAAATCAAATTTTCCCATTTCTTTAATTTTTATTGGGTAATTAAAATAAATTTATTTATTTTAATCACTCAATACTCAAAACCAGAAACTTTTAACCCGAAAATCATAATTTCAGTAAATTACCATAAGACCCCAAAACTTTCCATTTTCATCATTTTAGTCCAAAGTTGTTCAAAACAAGCCTAGGTGATTTCCAATCACAACCAAAATGATTTGTACATCAAATATACATTAAAAATAGAAATCTGAAAAATTTTCAGATTTTTCAGTAATTACAGAAATACCCATAAACTTTATATTTTGATCATTTTAGTCCTAATTTGTCAAATACATAATTAGGTGATTTCAAATCACTACCAAAATGATCTATACATGTCTTATATATGAAAATACAATTTTCAACTCAAGAAAACAGAATTCATTGATATTACCGAGAGGTCCCAATATTTTCAAGATTTTATAATTTGATCTTTTTTGTTCAAAACATGTCAAGATCAAATCCAAAGATTCCCAAATTTAATATACATCATGTATACATCAAATTACATTACATATATGAAAAGCCCCAAATTTGGAGTGGGTTATGAACCCTAATTTTACAATTTCAATAAATTGACAAATTAACACCAAATTAATTAAATTCAACACCTTAATTCAATTCCCATCACACCAAAGAAGTCTCACCATCATGAAACAACTCAAGAACAATTCTAGGTCATTTATGAGTGGCTAAGTAACTCTAGAATGGCAACTTCACCATCAAATGGTTAAAAGAATACATATAAACTAATTTCATACATTCTTTATACATATACATGCTTCCATCTTTCTTCCAAGTACCCAACCATCAAAATACATACACAAAAGAGTAGAGAAAAATATAAGCTACACATATTGAAGCCTAGAATCATTGAAATATTTTTCATGAAAAAGAAAGTAAGAAAAAAAACTTAATAATTTTCCAAAAATCCGAGCTTTCTTTTGCTTTCTTTCTTCCTTTCTCTCAACTCTCTTTTTTATTTTGATCTAGGGTTCCTAAATTATGAAACAAAAAAGAAAAAGATGGCTATATAATTTCCTTGATGTGGCCGAAAATAAAGGGAAATTATTAGCAATGTATTTTCCATTTTTCTATTTCATTAAATAAATTGGAAAAAGCTTTAATAAAAGTGTTATATTTATCCATTAACCATTTAATGTATAAAACACTTGTACTAATTAAAACAAGCCATGTATACCAATTAAATATGGCCATTCCAACCAATTAAAATAAGTCATTTATCTTACTTTAATAAAGTAAGAGATTTTTATCATTTAATTAATTTAATTATTCAACATTTGAATAATCAAATAATTAAATAAAAATATCTTAAATATATGTATTATATTTACATTAAATAATAAAAATACATATATTAATTATAAATGTCAAATATCACAATTTGACATTTAATAAATGGCCGAAAGATCCCAAACACATGTATTATCGTTTAACCATTAAACGACTTATAAATAATCAGTATTATTTATAAAAGTTGCCCTAGTGCTCTACGAGTATGTTTCATTAGTGAGACTCTCTAGATTCAGGCATATCCGTCATGAAATCCAATTTCATATCCATAATCTACCCACCGGTAAATTATGATGAACACGGATAAACTCGCTAAATCATACAGGTCGAGGTCATCGCATACGTATAATCCCTCCGTCACAGGTATTCGGATTATCCCAGAGATATAGATAAAAAAACATCAAATCTCTATAGGTATAATCTCATCGACGATTCTATTAACAATCTCTTAATAACACTTAGAACTTATTTCTACAGTGTACCATGGGCCCATTGATTTAACAGATTGCTAATCGGACATTGAATACCAATGCTCTGTACACAGAACTGACGGATCCTATCTTGATACGCACATGATATCATGAGGATCAGTCCACACCCAACGAACAGGCAGAGGTCTGATCTAAATAGATCGGTGACGTGACTGCTATCAAAATGTGGAGGATACCTCATACATCCACAGCGGTATCTCAAGTCGAAGGACCACTATGCTCACTCAACCCGAGAAGATTTCTATTGACGTTGGTGTACCATCTATCAGGAAATCTTCGATGAGTCGTTCAGTGTTTATCCACTATAAATACCTACACGTCTATACGAGTCTCCTCAGACTCATGGTTCATTGGGATAAACCATCAGACAAAGTCTCGATATACGACGTGTACTGGTCTCAACAGATTTTATTAACCGACCTGTGTTAGTAAATCTTGACCATTAACTTTATTTGATAATATACTTGTAGTAGTGACACTTCCCAATGTCAATTACAAATAAATATGTAATGCGCATTATATTATATATTATCGGGTCTTTGTCTAAGATATACATATCACTAAATTCTATTTAGTTTCAATCTAATCATAATTAGATCGAATATGTATATAAAAGCAAGAAGTATTACCATAAATAAGTAATATTATGGAAAAAGAAATTGTTCGTATTCATGAATCAGACATGAATATGATCCGGATTGGCACTCTGAGCACCAACCCTAACAGTCACCCCTCAATTTAGAGCTCAATAATAATTTGTACAAGTAAAGAAGAGCATCTAACGGGATAGACAAATCACAAAATAGTTAGATAGCCGAACCAAGACGTAACGACCGGTAGTTCTACTACTGTTACATTATAATACCATGGTATTACGAGACGAAGGTATCATAACATAAATTACGTTAGGACACAGATATACTTATGGAATGACTTTGGGGACAATCGGTAAATTCTTCAGAAGTCCGACACGAGATTCTAAGATATTCCATTACGGACATCCCGTGGTATTTGGGCCATAACATTTTCATAAGAACTCCGATTTTTATGAATTTTATATCGTCGGAAGATCGAGATCTACAAATTCCGCGTTGAAAATTTTTCCAAATTCGGACCAGAAATAGGTCAAAATCGTAAGTCAAAAATTCGGATGAATAGTAACTTCGGACCCAAATAGAAGAATCTCAAATATTCTCCAAAATTCCACACTTTTCCACAAACTTCCAAATATCAAATGAATCATACTATATGAAGGGTATACTATTCACCAAATCACAAAATTGGAACAAGAAGAGAAAGAAGAATGTGGAAGGGAGAAAGAAGAAGAGAAAGAAGGGGAAGAAGAATAAAGATGAAGGAAAAGAAGAAAGATGAAGCAAGGTTGGGCATGGCATTCTTGAAGGATGAGGGAATTTACAAGGAAGAGGTCAGACCAACTTAACCCAAATTTGATTTGTGAATTTTGAAAGTTTAAAGACAAGATAGAAATATTACCATGCCAAGGGTTGTTTATTATTGATTTGCAAGTAAAGAAATTGGTTGTAGTTTAAGTACTCAAATTTGATGAAATTCTAAGGGTTAAACTAAGAGTGGGGATGATGTGATTAATGAGTGTTGAGGATGTTAACTTGGATTATAATGTGCGATGTTGATGTATGATAATGTATTGTGTATTGATTTTAGTATGGAAGTATTAGTATGAAATGTAATTCTCACACTGGTTTTATTTATCAAGTTTTGAATTCAGATTTACTTTTAAAGTATATAAGACGTTAGATCAAATTTTATTACAGATGTTTTTTTTATACAGTGACATTACAGAAAGACTATTTTACAGTATGAATTTTGAGATATGAATATTTTCAAGTATGAGTTTTTATATTTTTCGAGGCATAGGGGAAAAACCCACCCCAGTATGTAACTTGATACAGTTTGGAATTGACGGACATAGAACATGTTCACATGTAACGGTGATACGTAACGCCCTCAGATCCTAGTTCAGGGCTAGGGGATAACGATACGTAACGCCCCTATACATTAGTTTCAGGGTCAGGTAGTAACATGGATCAGCACTACCGGCTCTAGTTTTGTGGCTTGGGGGACGGCGATACGTAATGCCCCAAGACCACCAATTTCAGGGACATGAGTGGCATGTTTTGGGGGACGGCGATACATAACGCCCAAAAGTTATGGATTTGCACTTCTGGTTCTAGATAGGCGTATGGGATGACGATATGTAACGCCCCCATACGTCAAGGTTTTCAGACACATATCAATTTACAGTTATCAGATTTTCAGAAACAGTTTTCAGAAATCAGATTTTTGAAATAGTTTTCAGAAACCAAAGCTTCAAAAGCAATTTTCAGAAAGATAAGTTTCATAAAAGAGATTTCAGATGAAGTTTTCAGAAAAGAGTTTTCATATAAAGATATTTCTGGAACTTTGATTTTAGAACCAAAAGCTTCTATATCATTTTTTTAGTTTATCGTCCACTCATTTAGATCGTACGATGATCTAACCCCCCCTCCCAGTTTTATGTGGTTGCAGGTAATCTCGGAGGATGAGCTTAGGAAGACGGATACTGATGTAGTCACTAGGGTTGGAGTCCACCAGTATGAGTCAGAGATAGAATGAGAGTCCAGACATAGTCAAATAAAGTCATGTATTAGTATTTGGGTGATGTGTAGTCATTATAAGAAAACAAGTGTTAATAAGTATACAGTTATTAATTACGAACTTATTTTCCATATTGTTGAGTTTTGGGCGTTGGTTCCAAAGATAGGATTTTGATTGAGAGAGGAACAGTAGTATAGTTTATAGTCAGAATGATAGAGGCTCAGGGGAATAGTATGGCCTATTCACTGCCGGTAGCATCTTCCAGATCGGGGATGTTACACAAGAGGTTCAATATAAACTAGATAAGAATCATAAGGTAGTAATATACTGTAACAGATGGAATAGTTTGAATTCACAGTAAGCCAAACTAAAATTATAAGTGATAACTTAATCCATTGTGAGAGTTATGGTCTCAAATAAGGTAAAAGCTCCAAAGAGTAAAGGAATCAGAGAGAGAAATCCTCAGAAGTAAGATATCCGACTTATACAGAGCTTCCCACTATACCATAAAAGAAAAGATTAGTAAGAGAGCAGCAACCAAGCCAAAGGTTCAGTAGTGATTCCATAACTTATTGAAAAATATAGAGTTTTCAGAGAAGTAATGACTTAAGAGGTTTAAGGAACTGAGATAAGGAGGAAATCGAAATAACAGAGCAAAACTTCGAAAGAAAGAATAACAAATGGAGTATGGTAGGACTTTGAGAGATAGATAGCCTTAAGAAGTTCCCAGTAAAAAAGATAGTGTGATCAATAGAAGGAAAACAATCAAAGGTAAAGTTGAAGGAGATAATTTAGGCAGTTACTAGCAATAGTACCTTAGCGTGGGAGCCCAATATCAAACATGTAACAGCAAGGTTTCTCAGTATTGGAATAAGACTGGAATTAAAACCTCACAAATTAAAACAAGAAGGGTTTATATATTTTATGGTTCTCAAGCCCTAAAACATATCTTCAGAACGCATTTAGGAAACCGAATATCGCATTAGTGTTCGAATATGTCTTTGCACTTGAAGTCTAAACAATTTAAGCAAAGAGAATGTAAATAATTATGCATAGATGGTCACAAATCAATCACAAAAGAAATTCAATTAATAAAAGTTCATATTGTGTTTTATCACAATCCTATAGCAAGATCTAATTCATGATTAAGAAGATAAACAAAATCATCATGTTCAACAAAATAAATATAAGCAGAACAATAAGAAAATAGGGATAAGGAAGACAAATCATGAAGTTATCAATTTCCAATCTCTGAAATCTCCAATCTTCTCATCTCATTCTTATTTGTTCTTAAATGGCTGTTGTGTTTAGAGAGTGTTTTATCCTCAAAAGATGCTTATT